>BQNB010065520.1:0-30589 GCA_026074375.1 Tanacetum coccineum
TCAATTAATAACGAACGAGTTATGAATTTCGCAAGTTTACGACAATTAATACTTTTATAAAACAATTTTTATAAAAGTTACTGTTCATGAAAGAAACATTTATTTTTGTAAACCTCATAAATAAATAGAACTTTCAATTACGAGAACGTGCTCGAAAGAATTACTAAAAACGGAGCTAAAACGAATAAAATACGACGTTTACGATAATTAAAGTTTATAAAAGTAATTTTATAAACTATGAACAGTAAAATTTATTGTTCATCAGCAGACCCCACTTTATAAAAATGTGATAATTTTGATAACGAAGACGTGCTCGAAGGAATCGCTAAAATCGGGATTAAAATGAATAAGTTGTTGCATTTACGGGTTTTACGACAATTAAATTTATAAAAGTAAATTTATAAAACGTCATGAACAGTAAAAGTACTGTTCATCAGAAGGTTATAAAATATAAAAATGTAAAATTTTTATATATCATCTTAATACGAAAACATGGACGTAAGAAACGCGAGAAACGGGTTTAAAACGGGAAAGTTATGCTAGTTTACTAAAACGATAATTATAAACGTTTTCACTTTATAACAACGATTTTTTTTAAATTACAAATTGATGGTGATGAGCTATATAGGATTTTATATGATATTAGTTATCAAAGTACATAGTACTTATACGACGTATATTGGATTAGGTTGCATTTGATCATTTTCGTGACGCATTTTATGTGATATACTTGATATACGCTCACTCAAGGTGAGTTCATAGCCCTACATTTTACATGATTTTGTTTTATAAGTTTTTGGGGTGAGAAACATGCATTGTTTTACAATTGGACACAAGTGGATTAGTTTTATATTATGATTACGTGTTGCCTAAGTAGTGATAACCCTAGTTGAGCCCATTATCACGAACTGTCTATTACTAGATTATGAGCGCGAATGTTATGAATAGATCTATTGGGATTGACATCCCCGTTCGGGTGATTAGCTATCACTGGGCAAACGAACGTATACCATGTTGAACATAGGATGTTGCGGGTTAGCACATCATCACGGGCATTGTAGGCCATTTATATGGTATTCATTTATGTCGAGCTTCAGTGTCATGAGCTTAGGGCAATGTAAGTACATTAATATGATGTCTGCATCTGTTACATTATCATACACTTGGGAAATCTTGTGGTCCTACAATATACGATTTATCAAACCTATGAATTCACCAACATTATTGTTGACATTTTAAAGCAATGTTTTTCATGAGGTCAATAAGCACGAGGTGCAAGGGATACATTGGAGGTTTTGATTTGGATATCATGCATTAAAGATTTTGCCGCATTACATTTTATATATCTGTTATGGGCTAGAAATCTTTGTATTTTGAACAAGTGAACAAGTGAAGCTTCGGGCTTATGTAACAAATACTTTGTTAAATCTAATGTATCGGTTTTAAACGACTTTTTGGTCGTTCTATATATATCTTGTTTTATTGATCTATGAAGTAACATGCCCAGGACCCTTATTCTGCTGCGACCCAATTTGGGGGTGTTACAATGGGTGGTTACAAACACTCTTAGCTGAAGGCAAAGACATTTGCAGAAATTCAAGGTTTGTATGAAAGACATAAAAGGGTAATTAATGATTTCAAGCCTATGGATTCAGATGATGCAGTAAAAGATTCTAAAGAAGCAGTTGGTGTAAATAAGCAAGCGGTTTTTAAAGAACCTAGCAGTACTAAGGTTGAAGTTAAACAAGAAGGACATGAAGAGAGTATCAGGAAAAGACCAGGCAAAAGACTTTAGATGAAAGAAACAAAGAAGTCTAAAAGACAAAAGACTGATGATGATCTTGATGAGGAAGAGCAACTAAAGGCTTATCTGAAGATAGTTCCAGATGAAGAAGGAATAATAGATTATGAAGTCCTGGAGAAGAGGTTTCCAATTATTAACTAGGAATCAAAATTCTATGATTTTGACAGACATGGAACAGAGTGCATCTACTACAAAATCTTTAGATCTGATGGAAGTTCTAGGTGGATTAAAACCTTTTCTGAAATGGTGACAAGGTTTGATAGGCTAGATCTTGAGGAGTTATATAATATGGTGATGAAGAGATTTGAAACAACTACTCCAGAAGGTGTTGATCTAGTTCTTTGGGGAGATTTAAGGATAATGTTTGATGCAAATGCAGAAGATGAACTCTGGGAGAATCAAGAAAGATGGAATCTTAAAAGCTAGGATTTATATGAAAATTGTGGTGTTCATTCCTTGATACTGGAAGATGGTACTGAGATTCATATGCTTGCAGAGAGAAAGTATCCACTCACAAAAGAAAGACTTGAGAGAATGCTTTCTTTAAGGTTAGTAGCTGGGACTGCAAGTGAAGATGCTTATACTCTGCTTAGATTCATTCAAGGTGAGAAGGATCTTTAAGTGTTGGTTTTATCACCACACAACAAATGGTCATTGATCAGTCCAAACTAACACGTATAAAATATAATATAATATACATAGATACGTACTAATAAGGATATGCCAATTATAGTATAGTATAGTATTTTCCGTCGGGTTAAGAAATTCACTTTTAACCAAAGCAATTTCAAAAACCTTCCGGGTCGTTTCCTCGACGAGAGGTGAATGGAAATCTACGTACAAGTTGTAAATCGAGCTTGAATAGCATAAAAGTTTTTGATTTGGTTTCTAAATCTACTAAAAGGAAAAGCATTTAAAAAGCACACTAAATTATACTAATTAAAAATCTAAGATTAAAACTATAAGAGTATACTAAAAATGATCTAAAAATATAAATGACTAAAATGCTTGCCTACTAGTGTGTGAAGATAGTTCATTAATTGCGGGCTTGAGGCTTATGTTTAATGAATTAAAATGACAAGTTAAATGTAATGCTTAAAATAAAGACAAGAAATTAAAATTGATTAAAAATAAATTACGAATGAAAAGACATACTAATGACTAATAATTTTTTTAAATCTTATTAAACCGCCCTAAATTCAAAATCATTAATCACTTAACAAGCACTCATTAAATCTACCTCATTACTCATTCTGAATTTAGACATAGCATTTAAAAATAAAATCTACACTAAGCATGGCAAAAATCAATACAATATTATAAAATGATTAAAATTAAACTACACTAATTAATTGAAAAAAAGAAAGAAAATGATCCGAATTGGAGACCCGCATTTAACGAATTACCACCCGATTTATTTAGCTAAAAAAAAACTAAATAAAAGTCGGTCTAGCTAAATAAACTTAAGCTCCATGCCTATGAGCTAGACCGGTACAAAAAATCAACACAACACAAGATATAAATGTTAAAGGTTAAATATTTATATAATGCACAAATTTGAACTTTTTTGCTTACTTATACAAAATTTCAGTAACAAATTAAACAATTAAACGCTGGGCCCAAAATCTTAGATCAATTCAGTGGCCCACTTTAGGTCCAATGCAAATTCAAAACCAATTGCCCAACAGTAAATTATAACGATCAAAGGAAAAACCCACGGTTTTTTAAAATAACGAGTCATAGTTCAAAAATTTTCAAACCAAATTCAATAGTTATCTAGTTTGTCTGTATGCTAAAAACAAATTAATTAAGCTCACTACCGAATAAGTTCCAACACGGGATATAGCCACTATTTTAGTTAAAAAGAACAACTAAAAGCGACTAGCACTAGATAGATTTTTTCAAGTTACAACTATTTAAACATAATAAATCTTAAATGAGACCTAGTAACTATAAGCATAGGCAACCTCAAAAGCCAGAAAACTAATAAAAACAAATAAGCAACTCTAGATATTGAACTAAGAATTTAGATCTTAGAAAAAAATCAAAATTCGAAATAACAAACTACTATGTAAAGGGGCTCAACTGGATCAAAATTAAAGCTACTAGCTAATAACCTAACGAAATAAGAACTAATCACATCACAAGGATAAATAAAAGTTACAAGCATTTGACGACTCAATACTAATCATTAAGGATTAAAGCTCACAAATGGTTGGATCTAGCACATTGACTCACACAAAGCCAAGTAAGCTATTAGAAATAATGAATCAAAAAATATGAACTTCTGTTTACAAACAAAAACGAGCAGGATAAGTACAATATAAGCTAATCGTAAATCAAGTAGAAGAAGAGAACGATTGATTTAAGCACAAGTTAAGCAAAACAAGATCTTCAATAAGCATTAAAATAATTTTTATTACATCAAATTAATAAGCTTGAGACAAGAGCTGAGTATAAAAAGCAGAAAAATTAAAATAAGCTATTGCAAAAAAAGAAATAAGCTAAAAAATGTAAAACTAAACTAAGAAAAATAAAAGACTAAGTAAACTAAAATGAGGGGAGGCGTCTTTATTTTATAGGGAGAGAAGGATGAAAAATGTAAATTGCTCCCCATGATTAGTGAATGATTTGGCCAATGATTGAGTACCATTTCCTCTTCAACACGGATTGAGAATATTGAAAAAAATGATGCATACGGACGGTTCTCATGATACCACGTGTTTTTCTCTTGATTGCTACACATGAACGCATGCTTTATGTCCGGTCAGATTAGTTTACATCTTTTGAAATGAATGGAATATTTTCACCCAAATTCCATTTGCAAACCATTACTAGTGCACGATCACGTGAGATTAATTGATTTTATTTCCATGCATGTGCCGCTGACATCATGCTAACATCACACTCTAAGTTGTATAACAGATTTAATTTTGAGCTTCAAATGGCCTTAGACTTTATTTATGAGCCAAGTTAACAATGGGCTGGCCCGACCCATTTAAATGGGTTACGGGCTGGCCCAATAAAATCTGAGGGCACCGTTGGACTTGTTTTCTCGCGCTCATTTCATTATCGTGCTCGGTTTTGTCCGGTTTTGTCTTTATTTTTGTCCTTTTCTTGATATCCGTACCTGCACATACACAAACACAAAAACAAGCATATATTTATCATTTTAATTATGTTTTTGGTCTTTTGGGTTCGTTTTTCGAGGTAAAAGATATGTATAAAATAGCGAATACCAAATTCCCCCATACTAAAGTATTGCCGTGTCCTCACGCAATGTAATAAATACGCGCTTAAACTAAAAATTCCAATTCCCCCAAACTATTCACCTTGAAAAGTAGCAAAGTGCTCATCTAAAGGTATTAAGGAATCAATAGTTAAGAAACGCCCCGTTTTTCCATTTTCGACATTTTTTTTTTACTTTTTTTTTAATACTTAGGATCATAGAACAAGCAAAATAAATTCATCGTCCCCAACTTTTACTTTTCCATACTAAGCTTAAAAACAAGATCATTGTCAATTACAAGTCATGATACTAACACTACTCATAAATACTAATTGTGTACTTACTTTTCCTCCCGCAAATCCTACTTTTATATCTCAATATTTTACTTAAGTCATATACCCGAAGGCTCTTTAAGACTTGTTTCGATACTTATTAATTCCAAAAATAAAGCGTAACGGTTAAGAATAAAGTTTAGCTTCCACCCTTATCCTTGAAAACCGATGAAGTGAACGAAATTTGGCTTTTGTTGCTTTTGCCTTAATTCATGTCATATACCCTAAGGCTCTTTAAGACATAAATCAAGTAATATTATTTATAACCAATACCCTTAGGCTTCTTTAAGGTGAAAATAAATTAAGAAACATAATCATTAATTTCATAAGTACCATATACCCTAAGGCTCTTTAAGGTACAAATAATTTCATGATTTAGAATTACTTATGCCATATACCCTTAGGCTCTTTAAGGCAAAAAGTAACAAAATGATTAACTTTACTCATACCATATACCCTAATGCTCCTTTAAGTAAAATAAAAGCAATAAAACATTTAAGTATTCCTGATGTGTACTCATCCTAATCACAAAGGAACTAAAGAAAACTTCTATTAACTAATTATTAACCAAAAAACCGTACAACTCTATTTATTAAACAATTATATATAAAGGTGAAACAAGCTAATGGGAGAAAAAGCCACAACTAACACTTATGAGCTTGAAAGAAAACCAACTATTCTACGTTTAATGTCATGACTTATAAATAACACGATCATTTCTCGTTCTTCGCAATTTAAAATCTCTAAGAAAGAGACTCGCGAATGCTTAGCCATATAATTTCCAACTCGGCATATTTAAAATCTACATGAGATTAGCACAAGTCTTCATTTACGTTAATAACAAATCAAGTCTAGCATGTTTAAAATCTACTTGAGACTAGCATAAACTATCATCGTTAATTGTTAAGGAAAAAGCTAAGGTTTAAAACCGATCGGGTCAAAATTTATTACTCGTTCTCACCTTTATTTATGCCAAAACACTTATTACATTTTTTTACAACATTTTTCACTTTTTTTATTTTTTATTCATAAAAATTTAAATTTTTTGCTATTTTTCATATAAATCACATATTTTTGGTGGAAAAACGGGTTACGTGAGAACAACGGCTGCAGGCATAATCAAAATCGAAGATCCCCCCATACTAGAACTACACATTGTCCTCAATGTGATATTAATACCCCCATACTAATTTCAAGGCATAATTCAAGTATTAAGGGTTAATCGATAAGATTAGGATATGGGATTCCCTAAATGAAGCTGAGGATATGAAGCTCGAATAAATGGACAAAACCATGAGCACGAGAGTCTTCAAAATCTGGGTAATCCTGGACAAAACAACACAAACCAACAAAACACGAAACACGAGAAAGGAAAGGCAAGCCCCCTCTCATTAGTTGTTAGAAAATAGATAAGAAGATAGAAATGCTTGTTTTTGTTAACCGAGTCACGAGCTTGACTCGACCCCGAATTAAGTTGTCCATGGGGAAGCAAATGAGATACCACCGGCTCTAAGTGAAGATGCCGGGGTCAAAAATCGTATCTTCACTCCCGATGGAGCAAGATAAAGGAGAAACCTCGGGGTAGGTGACAAATGGGAGAAAAGTCCGAATGACAAATGTGAAGGAATCGTCATCTTCAACATTTTGAGAAATAACATTTTCACCTTCCTCCGGGTCAAAAGGTTCATCATTATTAAGCACATAAAAATTGTTAATCTCGGGCTCTAAATTCTCAACATCCGGTGGTTCCGGAGGAGGACGAGGAAATGACGAATTATCAAAATGAAACGACTCATACTCGGGAAGAGAGTAATTAGCATGAGTAGTGGTACTGCCACTTCTCGTCTCTTCCGTATGATCGCTAAAAGACTCGAATTCGGGTAAAGAATTATCCGAATGAGAAAGAAAAGTATCGGACGAATCACTATCCGTGACGGGAATAGGATTAGGATTGTCTTTCAAAGATTCGATATTAGTAATAAGACGACTTATTTTCAACAATCTCTCACGAAGGATAACGTCTTGAATTTGAAGTATATCTTCTAAATCAAACTCTTTCTCTTCTTGTTCGACATCATTCACCTCCTCGAAGCTAACGTACTCGACGTCCTCAAAATCATCGTCATCGCTCGAAGTATCATCATCCGGATCAAAATCGGCTTCAACAATTCCCGGTGGAATTAGAGCAATATGAGCAAGTTCACCGGCGAACTCCTCGAGAATAGGGTCAATCTTAGAAGAATGAACAATCGAAGTATCATGGTTAATCAAAGATTCCACAAAATCAATTTCAACATTTACACGATTATTATCACAATTAAGCACATCACTTGTATCGTCGAAAATACCCTCGAACTCACTTGGGATTGGGACAAGGTTCTCAACACTAGACTTTATTACTTCGTCCGATTCCGTTGCCGGAATAGTGTCGAGATGCTCATCCCCCATATTTAGAGAATTATTGGGCTCCTGGATCGGTAAGTCAGGTGTGATTGATTTAGACGTAGAATATCGAGCAATAATATCTCCTGAAGGAATATAATCATCCTCATCATTACAAGTAATAGAAAGCATGTAACAACAGGCAGCAAAATACTTTTCTTCTTCGAAAGCTTGCTCCTTTTTTCGAACTTTGCTGCCTCATTCATTAAAATCTTGCTTAAGTTTTCGAATTCTAATCTCACAATCTCTCTCATATTCTTCATCAATCTTCTCTCCTCGAAATCTTTTATAACCCAAATCATTTATGATTTCTTTAATTTTGTAATCAACCAATTGCTCCTCATGCCTCATTTCCTCGATACTCATATTCTCTTTAGCCGTTTGTTCTTCCGCGATTCGCTTTTTTAATTCCTTTAACATTCTTTGATCTCGTTTTAATTCTTCAAGCTCTTCAAGGATCTTATCAAGGGCTTCTTGACAAGTTGAGAAAAACTTGGTGAATTTTGTGGATAATAATTATCATTAAAGTTTTGATTGTAACACGGCTCTTGTTCATAGACAAACGGGAACTGTGGTGAACAATCATAACCATAATGAGCATTATTTCCACATAACTCACACAAGTAAGTCTCAAACTGGGGTTGTGGAGGTTGGTTGAAAACACTTGGAGAAACATTGAAAGAATGAGGTTTGGAATCATAGATGAATGAATTCTCATCTTCATAATTGCATGTAGGATGAACATTTGGCAAAATCTGTGGGAGCTCATTAATGGTTTGATTGCATTGTTCTGGATTAGAGATAATCGGAACTTTTGGTGGACAATTATAACTGTAATGAGCACCTGTACCACAAGATTTACAAATGCATTGTGACTTGCTTGAACGTATAGGTATGAGGAGACTTGGATTTCTAGTTATTACGCGATGTAAGGTGTTACACATTGTAGTACTCACGGGTTATAGCTATCAGTTAAAGGAGTTACATTGTAGTACTCAGTGTCACACGCAGATGCAGATGTGGATGTTCAAGAGGTGTGGTACTTCTGATACTTTTCTGGTTTTGTATAGAGTACTAAGAGATTTAATCTTGCACCGTTCTTTAATCAACAACACTGCAAGCTTAAGTAACAAATTTGGGGAATCTTACTTTATTTTCAACTTTGGTATATCGGGTTTACTTCATCAAGTGGTCACAACAATAGCCGACAGAATATGAGGTTGGTAAGTTAGCCAGAGAGTTTAAAGGTTGAGATAAAATCAGTATTTCTCATGGGATAATTAAAGCTACAGAACGTCAATGATACTTCATAGTCTCAGCAAAATCTTTCAAATTTCTTCAATGTCTCTCATAACTTTTCAAAGAATTGTTGATTATGACAGAACTTCTCGAGTTTATGTCGTAAGCGTCAATGATGCTTCTGAGAGTTCAAAACCATCATGGGGGAATACGTGTACCTTGATACTTTGATGTAATCAGGTCAACTTCCAAGGGGAAGTAGTTTATACTACTTTGCTTAGTATGGTTTGTGTGAAGTATTCTGCAAGCGTGAGAAAAGTGTTGTTGATTTATTGCATGTTCCCCCGAACGGATATTCACCAAGATCAAATGTCATGATACAGTATAGTAGCAGTATTAGTAGGTATGGTTGGCTAATTCTTCTACAAAATTCCGCTGTGCACTTTAAATTCTATGTTAAAAGATCGTTCGAACTACCATCAAGGTTTCTAAATCTGCTCAAGTAAGGATGTTTGTTTGGGGGAAGCTGTTCTTTTTAATCAAAACTTCGCCCAAAATAGGAGTCTATGAAGAAAACCTTTCAAGACATGTTGTATGAATTGGGGGAAGTTTAAATTCAACTCTGCATACTACAATGGTTCCAGAACATTAAAGACACTGAAGATCCAAGCTGGGAGTACAAGTATTCAAGACAGGAAGTCACAAATGTCATATTTAGCATTGGAAGCACTTGAAGTCATTATTTTGTTTGTATTTAATACTTGTAGGAACATTTTTAAGTAGTTCATAGTCACATATTGGGGGATAGATTGTTAGACTTAAATTATGTTGGACTTATAAGGAATTACATTTGATATTTGTAAGGCGTGACTTGTGGGATAATTTGTCAAGTTAGGAAAGACATATAGTCACACGCCTATATATACCAATCATATACTTACATAGGAGGGTGTGGTATTCATTTGTATCTTATAAGAGTGTGTGTGTTTTCTTTCTCTTATAGGAAACAACACACATCTTTCGGTTCTATCTTACATCTAAATAATTGGTTAATTATTTATTTTATCCTCCCCGACCTCTAGATGTGTTTTAGGCTAGAATCGTTATGGTAACACTATGCCACAAGTAGAGGTTGCATCAATCGTTGCAGACAAATTTTGTATTTAGGCTTATTCCCTAACTTCATCATATATAAGCCTTTATTCCTAATACCTCTACCTATAACTTACCCATCCTTAGAAATTTACACGATCTGTAGAAAAAGTTACTCTACACTTTTTATCACATATTTGTCCTACACTTAGCAAGTTAAATCTTAAGTTATCTACATGTTCTACATTATCTATTTTGAGAGAGTCATTCGAAATCATACCTTTGCCAATGATTTGCACCGCGATGTTTGATACCAAAAATAAAACATTACCTCTGGTTTATTGCCTTGTAGCTTAGAGGGATGAGCTTTCGGTTACCCATCATGTGTTTAGTGCATCCACTATCTTTATCATATTAATCGTGTTCCAAGTCAACTACCAGGAATATCTTATTGGATGCTTGAGCCATGAGAACATGTTTTGTCTTTGACTTTTTCATCATACTTCTTCCCGCTATGCTCAAGTACTCGAAAAAATGGCTCTTTGGTTCTTGTCTTTCGATGGTTTTGGACATTCTCTAAATAGATGACTTGGATCACCGCATCTAAAACATTTTCTATCACTCTTACCATTCTTGTCATCCCGGCTTCTTTGGAACGTCTTTTTGTCGTTCTGAGGTTGTCTCACGAATCTACCTCTTCTTCTTAAAGAACTTCTTGAAGTCTCTAATGGCGTATTCTTCATCTTCACTTCCGGAAGTCGAACACTCCTCATCACTAGATTCTTTCTTAGCCTTTAAAGCAAGAGATTTTCTTTCTCCCTTAGCTTTGACTATTTCAAAATCTTTCTTGATGATCATCTTGTGAACTTTGAGATTCCTTGATGTGTTAATCATGTGACAGTTGATGTTAACTTCCTGCGACTATTAAATCGACGGTGACCTTTGCTCTACTTTTTATGAATCGTTTCTAGAGCCCTAAGAATCTTCCTAAAATATTCTGCTAGAATAACCTTCATCCAGAGGATTTTAGGACTAGTATTATATAAGTATTAAATCTAGCAAAAGCATTATCTATAGATTCGTTTTGAAATGACGAATTGTTCATATTGTTGTACAAAAGGTCGATCTTGTTATCTTTGACTTAGTTATTACCTTGATGGGTGATTAACAAAGTTTTCCAAATTTCTTTTGCGTATTACACTGAAATTCTTTCATATTCTTTTCTTGCAAGCTTTGTAAATAACCATTGTGGGCTTTGTTTTTTTTCGCAAGCCTCTTTTTAAGATCATCACTTTGTTTTTCAAAAGGGATAACCTCATCTAATTTGGTTTTTGGATTTTGTTGAATGGGTTGAAAATCATCGTTGTAATAACATGTCAAAGATTTAGATCTTTTGATTTAACATATGTCTCGAATCTATTTTTCCAATAATTAAAATATCACTTTCAAAAAAGTGGTGGTCTTTGCAGGGTTGCCACTTATAGAATATTTTTCGGAATCCATAGATCGATCCAAGCTTTAAAATACAGTATATTTTAAAAATCTTGAGTGACCTGACTCTGGTACCAATTGTGGAAACTAGAAGGGGGGTTGAATAGTTTACCGATTCGTTTTGCGTTTTAAAAGTTTGCTTTCAAAATACTTAGATTCGCGTGTATGTTCAACAAATCACCAATATGAATCAACAACATATAATATCTATACTAATACATAATAAACAATGACATATAGGAGCTAAGGAAAGGTAACAATCAAACCAAGACGCCAAGATTTTTAGTGGTTCGGTATGAAGCTCCTATTCGCCCTTATCAATCCCCGTGTATCGATACTCGAGATTTCACTATGTCAACAAGCTCCTTTTAGGCGGAGAAAACCGTTTACACGTTGCTTACGTTATTTTCCGACACTAAGCTAAATGTCGAGTCTTGATCTTAGCTAGAACCAATCTACCACTTTACAAACACTACACAATCACAAGATCTACACTATCGGATTTACATACAATCTGAATCACACAATTATATTTAAAAGATAATTACATTAGAGAATGATACTTAGAAGATAGAGAGGAGAGATCACTAATATAACAATTCGTTTCTTAGCGGATTCGGAATGTTTTTTTCTTGGCACTTGCTGGAGGATAGGAAGAGATGTGAAGAAGATATTAGTACTTGTACAAGATAAAACAATGTTAGTGATCAAAGTGTTTTAGTAAGAGAAAGAAGTGTTTTAGAGAGAGATAAGAAGACTCGAAAAATATCGTGCTAAGTGGTATGTTTTTTTGCCAGAAATTGTTGACAGTATTTATAGACAAGATTTCTTGCGGCTAAGCTTGGTACAACATCGGACGCGGATTAGTATGTGCTGAATGGTGGCACAGGGAATGATAAGAATAAAAATCTGAGGGATGAGTTGCCGGTGGTATGTGAATTAAAGGGGTGGGGGCTCCAAAATGTATAGTTGTGAAAAGATGAGATGCCATAAGAAGCAAAATGATTAGTTATGTTGTCCAGAAAGCAAGATGACGGGGAAATATCATGTAAGGAGTCATGATGGTAAGTTTGAGGGGATAGTCTAGTAAGTGAGGGGTGGGATAATTACGCATGTATAGATAGGCGGAATGTACAGTAAAACTCCCAATAACCTGCCCTCAACATAGGGAATAAAAAGCGATTAATGGGTGAGACTTTTGATGAGTGAAGATTGACAGTCGCCTGAGAGCGTACTGCTTAAATACCATACCTTTCTACAAAACACGTGTCTTTTAACAACAGTGCCTAACGACCGTCTTCTGAGATTCTTTACATTTAATGTCTCACCTTATACGAATGTTTTACATTCATATTTGGATATGCTCAACGCCGAAGTACAATTCAGATATCTCGGAAAAACCATCAGTACTCAACCCAAAGGCATCATATTGTTTCTATTCATAGAAAAGGAGTGGTGTGTATCATTCATAGTACAATGGGACCGTATCATTGCCCCTTTCCCTTCCCCGCATTCCCATCTTCTATACCCTATCTCTTCAGGCTTATATATCTACAGTTCCCCCTCAACTCCCCTCATTTAACTATCGATTACGCACCCTTCTTTTCCCCCCCTCTCTCTGACACTTTTTTTTACACCCCCACCTACTTACCGATCTTTCAGCCAACTCGCTTACTTCCCCTTAGACCTTTACCAGCACCTACTCTACCCCAATCCTTTTCATAGTCCTACGCACTTCATAAGACTAGCCGTTGGAAATCTTGTCTATAAATACTGCACTATTTCTGGCAGAAAAACATACCTCTTTGCATGAATTTTTCCAGTCTTCTTTCTCTCTCTAAAAACCTTCTTTCTCTCACTAAATCTCTTGATCACTAACATTGTTTGATCTTGTCTTCAAGTGATATAATTTCTTCTTATCATCTTACCTTTTACTCTCAAGCAAGTGAAAGAAAAAGAACATTCGTATTCGCTAAGAAACGAATTGTTATTTAGTGATCTCTCCTCTCTTCTTACTTCTAAGTATCAAATCTCTATGTTATTATCTTTGTATAACAATTCTGTGATATTCAGATTGTTGTAAATCCGATCGTGTAATCTTGTGATTGTGTAGTGTTTGTGAAGTGAGTAGAGTGGTTTCTAGCTAAGATCAAGACTCGACATTTAGCTTAGTGTCGGAAAATAACGTAAGCAAAGTGTAAACGGTTTTCTCCGCATAAAAGGTGTTGTTGACATTAGTGAAATCTCGAGTAGGATACTCGGGGAGTGGAGTAGGGCGAAGAGGAGCTTCGTAGCCGAACCACTATAAATCTTGGCGTCTTGGTTTGATTGTTCCTTTCCTTATCTCTTTATTATTGTCATTGTTATTAGTATTAGTTTTAGAATTTTATGTTGGTGATTCATATTGTTGATTGGTTGAAACCATACAACTCGAATCTATGTATTTTGAAAAGCAACTTTTAAACGCCAAAACGAATCGTATAACATTCAACCCCCCCTTCTAGGTTTCCACAATTGGTTACTGAGGCCTAGGTCACTTCAAGATTTTTAAAATATACTGTATTTTAAAGCTTGGATCGATCTATAGATTCCGACAAATATCTAGAAGGGGCAATCCCATGCAATGAAACCACTTTTTGAAAGTGATAGTTTTATTTATTGGAAAAATAGATTCGAGACATATGTTAAATCAAAAGATTTGATTCTTTGGAATGTTATTACTAACGATGATTTTCAACCTATTCAACAAAATCCAAAAACCAAATTAGATGAGGTTATCCCTTTAGAAAAAACAAAGTGGATGATCGTAAAAAGAGGCTAGCGAAAAAAATAAACAACAAGCACACTGGTTATTTACAATGCTTTGCCAGAAAAGAATATGAAGAATTATCATGTGTAATATCGGCAAAACGATATTTGGAAAAACTTTCGTTAATCACCCTTCAAGGTAATAAAACTAAGTCCAAGATAACAAGATCGACCTTTTGGATTACAACTATATGAACAATTCGTCATTTACTGGAAGTCGAATCTATGATATGCTTTTGCTAGATTTAATATATTATTACTAGTCTAAAATCTCTTGATGAAGGTTACTCTAGCAAGAATTATGTTAGGAAGTTTCTTAGGGCTCTACATCCTAAATGGAGAGCAAAGGTCACAGCGATTGAAGAGTCGAAGGAGTTAACATCACTGTTACACTTGATGAACTCATCAGGAATCTCAAAGTTCACGAGATGATCATCAAGAAAGATTCTGAAATAGTCAAAGCTAAAGGAGAAAGAAAATCTCTTGCTTTAAAGGCTAAGAAAGAATCTAGTGATGAGGAGTGTTTGACTTCCGGAAGTGAAGATGAAGAATACGCCATGGCGGTTAGAGACTTCAAGAAGTTCTTTCTAAGAGAGAGGTAGATTAGTAAGAAAAACCTCAGAACGACAAAAAGACGTTCCAAAGAAGCCGGGATGACAAGAATGGTAAGAGTGATAGAAAATGTTTTAGATGCGGTGATCCAAGTCATCTATTTAGAGAATGTCCAAAACCACCGAAAGACAAGAACCAAAGAGCATTTGTCGGAGGTTCTTGGAGCGATAGCGGTGAAGAAGATGATGAAAAAGTCAAAGACAAAACATGTCTCATGGCTCAAGCATCAAATGAGATATGCCTTGGACGTTGGACTTGGAACTCGATGAGTGGATAAAGGATAGTGGATTCTCTAAACACATGATGGGTACCGAAAGCTACATTCTCAAGCTAAAGGCATAAAAACAGAGGTAATGTTATTTTTGGTAGCAATCTTCGCGGTAACATCATTGGCAAAGGTATGATTTCGAATGACTCTCTCAAAATAGATAATGTAGAACATGTAGATAACTTAAGATTTAACTTGCTAAGTGGTAGGACAAAATATGTTGATAATAAGTGTAAGGTAACTTTTTATGAACATGTGATAGTGAAATTACTAAGGATGGTAAGGTATTGGTAGAGGTATTTAGGAAGAAAGGCTTTATTATGTGATGAAATTAGGAAATAAGCCTAAAGACAAATTTGTCTTGAAACGATTGATGAAAACTCTTACGTTGTGGCCTAGGTGTTTACCCATAAAGATTCTAGCTAATACACGATCTAGAGCTCGGGGATGGATAAAGAAATAAGTAAACCCATATTATTCGATGTATTGAGAGAGAACAGAAAGTTTGTGTGTGTTTCTTAGAGTGAGAAGAAAACACCACACACATTATTAGATACAAATGATTATCTCACCCTCCTATGTACGTATAGTGAGGGTTATATAGGCGTGTGACTCTATGTCTTTCCTAACTTGACGATTATTGTCTACATGTCACGCCTTACAATATCATGTAATTCCGTTAAGTCTAACATATTTTAGCGATAAAATTCTTCCCACAATATCCATACGTATGACCATATGAACTACTTACAACTGTTCCTATCACTTGTATAAATACAAACATAAATTAAGGACTTCACAAAGTAGCTTCCAATGGCTAAGATGGACATTTGTGACTTCCTGTCTTGATACTTGTACTCCAGCTTGGATCTTCTGTGTCTATTTATTTAGTTTAGCCTTTATATTTCATTTCAGTTCTGGATCCATTGTAGTATGCATGAGTTGGATTTAAACTTCCCCCAATTAATACAAACAGTCTGAAAAAAAAAAAAAAAAAAAAAAAAAAAAAAAAAAAAAAAAAAAACTCAAAAACATAAATAAAAAAAAAAAAAAAAAAAAAAAAAATTAAAAAAAAAAACACAAAAAAAACACAAAAAAAAAAAAAAAAAAAAAAAAAAAAATAAAAAAAAAAAAAAAAAAAAAAAAAAGCTTTCTCATAGACTCCTTATTGGCGAATGTTTTGATTCAGCTTCCCCCAAACTAAACTTCCGTATCTGAGAAGATTTTGAAAACTTGATGTAGTTTTCGAAGATCTTTTAACTTAGACATTTAAAGTGACACAGCGGGAATTTTGTTAGAAGAATTAGCCAACAACACCTACTAATACTGCTTACCTATACTGTATCATGACATTTGATCTTGGTGAATATCCGTTCGGGGGAACATGCAATAAATCAACAACAAATCTTCTCACGCTTGCAGAATACTTCACACACTATACTAAGTAAAGTAGTATAAACTACTTCCCCTTGGAAGTTGACCTGATTACATCAAAGTATCAAGGTACACGTATTCCCCCATGATGGTTTTGAAACTCTCAGAAGAATCATTGAGCGTACGACCATTATACTCGAGAAGTCTTGTCAATAGCAAACTGAATCTTGAAAGTTCATGAGTGGACATTGAAGGTATTTGAAGTTTTTGATGAGCTATGAAGTATCATTTGATGTTTGAACTGTAGCTTTAGTTATTCCCATGAGAAATGCTGATTTTATCTCAACCTTTAAACTCTCTGGCTAACTTACCAACCTCATATTCTGTCGGCTATTGTTGTGACCACTTGATGAAGTAAACCCGATATACCAAAGTTGAAAATAAAGTAAGATTCCCCAAATTTGTTACTTAAGCTTGCAGTGTTGTTGATTAAGAACCGGTGCAAGCATTAAAATCTCTTAGTACTCTATACAAAACCAGAAAAAGTTTGATCAGAGTACCACACCTCTATGAACATCCACATCTGCTCTGCGTTTGTGACGATGATTATACAATGTAACTCCTTTAAGTGATAGCTATAACCCGTGAGTACTACAATGTAACTCCTTACATCGCGTATAACTAGATAATCCAAGTCTCAATCATAACCTTATACGTTCAAGCAAGTCATCAATCGATAGAGGGGGTTTAGGGATAGGGTGTTGGAAAGAGAAGAAAGTCTCGATGATGAATTATAGTAGACGCCTTCGTGATCCAACTTCAATCTCAAATAAGGGATACTAGATAAACTTCATGATCATTGACATTGAAATCCAATTTCTATAGCCATTTTGACATTTTAGTGAATCTTGTTGATCGTTTTTACATTAAGTGTTGTGTTTGTTTTGGTGTTATGGAAGGTGTTTGAGTTTGGTTCTTGGTGAAAACAACATAAAGTAGTTTCTATGAAAGTGGAGAAAATGTGTGAAATACAAGATTTGAATTGTGAATTCGCCTTTGGTTGCACAACTTGATAAATTGCCTTGTTAATAGCTTGTTAAATAGCCTTGTTACAATAAGAATTGTTAAATCGCATTGGTTAAATAGCCTTGTAAATAGCATTGTTAAAATATGCCTTGTTAAATAGCTTGTTAAATAGCCTTGTTTAATCACCTTGTTAAATAGCCTTGTTAAACCGCCTTGTTAAATCACCTTGTTAAATCGCCTTGTACTAAGAAAGTTGCTAATTCGCCTTATGAAGGAAGTTGTTAATTCGCCTTGCACTGCCACTGCTAAATCACCTTCTACTTACGAAGTAAATTTTTTCCAAAACATAAAAAGACACACTTTTTGATGTTTTTGCCCAACATTTTAGTACTCTTGCTTATCTAAGGTAATAAGATACATAAAAAATCCAAAATTGATGATTTTTAACTATGAAAAATTTTGAAATCAGATTTTGACGTAACAAAAATAATACGAACCATAAAAAAACTCAAAAAAAAATAAGCTATGAAAATCCATAAGCCACTTGTACAAATAAGCTAGAAACTATAGAAAGAAGAAAGTTTCAAGCTTTTGCACAAAATACCACCAACCATGAAAAGCCGAAGCTTTTTGGCTTAAAATAAGCTACGAAAGTGCTTATTTAAGGCACGAACACCATAAAAAATACAAACCAACAACACAAAACGCCCTAGGCTCTGATGCCAATTGTTACCCATAAAGATTCTAGCCTAAAACACATGATTTGGAGGTCGGGGAGGATAAAAGAAATAAGTAGCCATATTATTAGATGTAGAGAGAGAAAGGAAAGATGTGTGTGTTTCTAGAGAGAAAAAGAAAAACACACACACTTATGAGATACAAATGGTTATCCTTACCCTTCTATGGAAGTATAGGAGGGTATTATACTGGTTATGACTGTCGTGAGGTATATGGATATACTACTTGACATTATTACGGTCCTACAAGTCACACCTTACAATTCCTAATGTATTTCCGTATAAGTCGAACCTATTTAGGCCATACATTAGGAGATTAGGTAACGCTATTATGCGGTCTCATTCAATCGTTAGCATCTAAGGATTTAGTTAGAAATTATCTATGCATAAGTTTGATCAACACTTCTGTGATGCTTTTTGTAAATTTAGAAAATAAAGTCACGCTAGTCACCAAGATAAGAATATAGTCTCAACGACATGATTTAGAACTCCTTCATTTGGATCTCTTGGTCCATCCGCAGTATGGAGTTACGGGGAATTCACTACACTTTAGTCATAGTAGATGACTACTCTAGATATACTTAGACTAGATTCCTTAAGGATAAAACCGAAGCCTTTGATCAATTCAAAATATTTAGTAAGGAACGATTCAAAACAATTAGGCATGTACAATAGTGTTAATAAGAATGCAGACCACGGTTTGGAATTTGATAATTGAGGTGCCGAAGTTGGAGAAGAGTTTTGTAATGCCAATGGAATTACAAATAACATTTTCGGCTCCATCGCACTTCCTCATATCTAATGGAGTGGTTGAAAGGGAAAATAGTGACAATGCAAGAAATGAGTAGGACTTTGTTGAATGAGCAATATTACCAACAAATAAGTTTTGGTGCAACGTGTAGATAACTTCAAAATTATCATTCTCAACCGAATCCTAATTAGATCCTTTAGGAAAAAACCTTATGAATTTTTTGGAGAGGTAAAATACCTACTCTTTTAAAATTAAAAACTTTGAGTGTTTGGAAGCAAGTGCTTCATTTTAAACACTAAAGATTACCTTACCAAGTTTGACCCAAAGTCATACGAATGTGTCTTTTTAGGTTACTCCCAAAATAGTAAAGCCTACATCATCCTTAATAAACCACCAGGAAAATTGAAGAATTACTCAACGTGACATTCGATGAAACTCCTCCACCCTCTAAGACATCACCCTTGGGGGGGGGGGTTGGATGATGATTAGATAAAAAATGAAGAAATTTAAGGTTACCGAAAAAGAAAAACTTTAGAGAATGACTATTGAGGAGAAACTTTAGAAATGACCAAAATAGTCAATTATTAAGGAGTCTAGTAACCATCCATTAGAAAAAGTCATAGGAAAACCTTAACCAAAAAGAAAACCCTTCTTGGGTCCCACACCAAGCCCAAAACCAAAGTAACTTCTTTTGTTTTATATCAACTATAGAACCTAAGAATGTGAATGAAGCCTTAACAGATGAAAGTTGGATAATCGCTATGCAAGAAGAATTAAATCAATTCATTGCAAACGATGTTTAAGAGTTAGTTCCACAACCTAGGAATATGACAATCATAAGAACTAATTGGGTGTTTAGAAATAAGTTAGACGAGAATTGCATCATTTCTCAAAATAAGGCTAGGTTAGTTGCTCAAGGCTATAAGCAACAAGAAGGCATCGATTATGATGAAACTTATGCCTCAGTTGCTAGACTTGAGTCAATTAGGATACTACTAGCTTATGCTTGCACCTTAGATTTTAAGCTATACTAAATGTATGTAAAAAGTGCATTCCTGAATGGTTTTACCAATGAGGAGGTATACATGGCACAACCTTCGGGATTCATTGACTTTAAAAAACCAGATCATGTTTATAAACTAAATAAAGCTTTATATGGTCTTAAACAAGCACCCAAAGCTTGGTATGATAGATTAAAAGCTTTCCTTATTAAACATGAATACAAAATGAGAATTGTAGATAACACACTTTTTTCACTAAGAAGAAAAGTTTCAAATTTAATCATCGTTCTTGTTCTAGACATGTGTGATGAATTCTGCCAAAATAATGCCATGCGGTAGAGATGAGCATGACGGGGAAACTTAACTTCTTACTTGGATTACAAATAAAACAAATGGAAGATGGTATTTTCTTTAATCAATCTAAATATATTAAAGAAATGCTTAAGAAATTTAGCTTAGAAGATTCTAAACCAATGAAAACCCCTATGTCCTCCGATACTAAACTCATGAAAGACGAAGAGTGTGAGTCGGTAGATAGTACCAAGTACCGAGGCATGTTAGGCAGTTTATTATACCTAAAGCAAGTAGGCCCAGATATCATGTTTAGGGTCTGGCCTTTTGGCCACTTCCAAGTGGCTCCCAATACCTCCTCATTTGAAGCGATTAAGCGTATCTTACGATACATTAAAGGCACTACGTACTTAGGATTATGGTATCCTAAGGGGACCAGCATAGAAATAGTAGTATATGCCGACTCTGATCATGCGGGAGATTATGTGGACCGAAAGAGCACTAGCGGTATTTGTACGTTCGTGGGATGTTGTTTGACATCTTGGTTATGAGAAGGAACAACCGCCTCTTTCTATATCCATACCGATTGACAAATATATAAAAGCGACAGAAAGGCATGTCAAATAGCACTATGGATGAACAAAAAAAAAAAAAACAAAAATGCTCTTATCGACTATGACGTACGACTTGACGACGTTTCGATTATGTTGACAACAAAGGCGCGATTGACCTTAGCAAAAACCCGGTGCAACACTCTCGTACTAAACACATCAAAATACGTCACCACTTTCTTTGTGATAATGTCCAGAAAGGACATATCTCAATCGAAAAAGTGCGTCGTCAATATCGCCGACATTCTTACTAAATCCCTTAAACGTGAATCGTTTAATTATCTTCATCTTGGTTTAGGAATGATGGAACACATTCCATAAACCGTGTTAGTCCGCTTCTCTTTCTTCTAGTTTTGATTCTAGTCCGTGTTCCATTCCATGTCGTGACAACTTAAATACTTTATCCGAAGTACTTTGAGCATTTTTAATTCACGAAATGCAAATTAAAACGTCACTCCTTTATGTAAAGTTGTTGTCAAAATTTAGTCCAAAAAACCCGTGCTGAGGACGGCCCCATATCGCAGGCGGCCCCAAAGCTTATTTGGGCGCCCCCTGATCGATATGGGACCGCCACCAACAGACACTTATTATCTGCACATTGTCAAAAATTTTCAAAACTCAAAACCAAACACCCCCTTTCTGCTGGTGCGACGAACACGAAACCAAAACCACACAAAATCTCAAAATCAACAACCTAAACACTAATTGAGATCAATTCAATACTAATTAATTAATTCATAACATAATAAAGATAATTAATTGTAAGTCATTTCATCTATTTTCATTCCAATTTGTGTCTAGGGTTCATGTTGAACAAAAATTCAAAATTAGGGATTTTTCATTTTTCTTGTGTTTAATATACAAATTAGGCCTACAATTAACACATTGTTTAACTATTTGAGTCCCGTAGAAATAGGATTTGCAGTTTAAGTGTGTTTATCAAAAATTATTTTCACAACAATACCCCAATTTTATTTTCAAAATCAATCACGTATAGGATCACTAATTAAAATTATGGTTATACATTGTTAATAACACTACCAAAAATAGGATTTTTGAATACATGCATATTGATCTCATAACAAATTAGAGATACATAAGTCTATGTATTTTTCGACATGCTTGGATGAGCAAAATCAAAATTAAGGGGCTTTTGAGGTTAACTTTAGGATTTTATTTCTTAGGTCAAGCTAATCAGTTACTACACATTTGTCGCATTTAGGCACACACTAAATTACCGTTAAAATTATTAATACATGTTTCAATAGTTATAAAATATGACTTTGGTTTATTTTAGTTTTAGGTGACCATGCATCTATAACCTCGGACTAGATCACCAAAATACCCAAAAATACATGTCTTACACATTATCAAATGTAATTTAATCAACAATTACAAAAACACCATTGCAAATCTTGAAAAACGATTACTTTCATGGAGGGAGGGTTTGTAAGTTAAACTTTTAAAAACATGGAGTCTTACGTTGCTAGTTTGGGCGATTATTGGTTTTAGATTGTTTATATGAGCATAAAAAAACAAATTGTTATTCCTCGTTTTGTTCTTCGATGGTTTTATAGTCGACTGACGTTTGACTATGTTGATCCCAATCTGAATAGTCTTTCTAGCCTGTTATGGGTGGTAGCCATCTGGGATAGATCCAAAACCAACTACAATGAGAAACAATGACTTATGAACAAATATTAGTTATGCGAAAACTAACTTATACTGCTAAGAAAGAACAATGATTAAAAAAGAACTTGCATTACTATAAATCTTGCTAGATTACAGATTTCTAACTATGAATTTTGTGATCTTATATAATATAAACTAATTGCTGTTAGGGTTCATTTTATTCACCAAGGAAAACCCTAATGGCTTACAAACCGTTGTGAAGAGATAATGCTATCTATTCCTAATATAACTGATTGATATCTCTAACGTATAATATTATATTGCTAGCAGTACTAACTTACTACTAACAGTACTAACTCTTCTACCAGTTACTAAACTAACTACACATAACAGTACTAAGTCAGGAAAATATAATTCCCAACAATCCTTCCCTAAACATGATGTTCACTTGTTAATTTTTTGTTTCCTTCAGTTTAAGCTTCTTGTTTCACTTGGGGATGTATCAAACCATAGCTATTCTTTAATTGCCTCTATTTTGATAACTTGAACTTTTTTGTGACTTTGTAATATTTAACATTCATTAGCTTCCAGTCTTTGTCATCTTTACAGCATCTAAGCAACTCAGCAACACCAACTAAGTTGGCCTTGTAGTTTTTGGCAAACTACCAGCCATATGTCGGATTGATTGTTTCCTTTTCAAGTAGCCGTTTGTCTAGATAAACATATGCTTCATTGCAATAACATGGATTGCATTGATAAACATATAGTTTTTGGCCAAACTATCAACAAATCAACAGGATTTGAGAAGTCTTTACCAAGAGAAGTTTGCTTTGACTAACCAATCTTACTGTAAAGAATGGTGAGTTGAGAACCATTATATTTTTGGCAAACTATAAGCCATTAATAGATTGAGAAGTCATTACCAAAAGCGTTTTGCTCTGGACTTAAGACAGTTCTTTGATGTCTGTTAGCATAGGTAAACTGTATGACCATTTGTTGTTTGGTTATAAAACCAACACTTAAAGATCCTTCTCACTTCCATCATAGCTTCCAGATTCATCAATCTGCTTTTGAATGAATCTAAGCAGATCATAAGCACTATCACTTCCAGACTCAGCAACCAACTTTAAAGACATCATATTCTTAAATGTTTCTTTTGTGAGTGGATACTTCCTCTCTGCAAGCATATGAATCTCAGTACATCTATCCAGTGTTCAAAGGTATCGAACCCTACAATTCTCATGAAATTCCAAACTCGAAGGATTCCATCTTTCTTGATTTGCCCGAGTTCATCTTCTGCATTTGCATCATACTTTATACTTAATTCCAAAGAACTAGATCAAACACCTTCTAGAGTAGTTGTTTCATAAACTATACATCAAACAGGTTAATATTAATCCACAAGATCAGCCTAGCAAACCTTGTCACCATCTCAGAAAGGTTTTAATCCATCTTGAGCTTCCATCAGTCTAAAAGATCCTGTAGTAGATGCCCTACGCTCTGTTTGTCATAATGATAGAATTTTGATTCCCAGTTAGTAATTAGAAATCTCTTCTCTAGGACTTTATAATTTACTATTCCTTCTTCATCTGGAACTATCTTCAGAAAAGTCTTTAGATGCTCTTCTTCTTTAAGGTCAGAATCTGTCTTCTTCCTCTTAGACATTCTTTTCATTCTTGGACTTTCTGTTTTCTTCTTTGAAGCATCACTATCAACATGTGTTTGCTTCCTTGCCTTCTTTCTTGCTTTCATCTTTAATATTGTACCTGGTCTCTTCCTGGTACTCTCCTCAACTTCTTCTTGCTTAACTTCCATTTTAGTACTGTCAGGTTCTTCAAGAACCTTCTCCTTCTTTGAAACATCTTCATTGCTGTCCTTCTTATTCATCTTCTCTATCATCTTTTTCTTTAAGCTAGACCCAATAGGAACAAAGTCTTGAATAGACTTCTTTGCTTTTTCATACAAAACTTGAACTTCTTCAAACTTCTTGTTTCTTAGTTTATTCTGTATATATCTTCCCACATGCTTTAAGAAAGTTATCATCTAATTTCTTAACTGAGTTTTAGTGAGAGGTTTGTTCCTGATAGCTACTGCTCTTTGTTCTGCAAGAAACTTCCTCTGAGCTGCAATAATGTCATGCAAAAATTTAGCTCTTTGTTCAACAGTGAATTGTTCCCTTTCTGCCTCTTGAAGTCTTTTAGCTAAAAGTGTATCTGCATTTATCCTTGCTTGGATTTCATCAAATTCGCTAGCTAAGACAGCCTGAGTAGCTTCTTCAGCAGCAACCCTTTCTCTTTCTAACTCTGCTTGTAATTCAGCATTAGCCTGTATTGCAAACTCTTTATCCATAGCCAATTGAGCTGCATCCAAGTCACTTTTATTTAGCTTCTTTGCAGGCTCATGCTCCTCTTCAAGAACACCTTTGCCTTTATCTTTAGGATCTATCTTTGGAAGTGGCTTCAAAGTTAAAACTGATCTTTCAGGCCTATCAGATTCTTTAACTTCTTTAATAGCCACTCCTTTCAGCTTTGCCTTGTCATCCTTTATTTTCACTAGAGTTTCAGCAAGTGTTATATCTTCATTATCAAACACACTTGTTGTAGTAGGAGGAGTCATTGGAGTAGCAGTACTAACTTCTGGTCTGCTGGCAGTACTAATATTAACAGTACTAACTTCAGGCACAACAGTACTAACTCCTATATTACCAGCAGCATTAACTTGTTCTTCATTG
Source organism: Tanacetum coccineum (assembly GCA_026074375.1). Classification (NCBI taxonomy): domain Eukaryota; kingdom Viridiplantae; phylum Streptophyta; class Magnoliopsida; order Asterales; family Asteraceae; genus Tanacetum; species Tanacetum coccineum. The sequence continues at coordinate 25,472 of BQNB010065520.1, forward strand.
CTTCCTCCTTTTTTTAAAACCCCTGTATCATGTGTCACATTTAGCTCCTCAGTCTCTTTACTTTCCCTCCCCTTATTCACAACTTCCTTCGTGTCCATATAGTCTATACCATCAGCATCAAGATTATCAAAGGCACTGTCATCCAAAGTTGGTCTTGGTTTGGCATTTTTCCTCCCCTGTTTAGATACAGACTCCTTCTTACCCAACTTTTTCTTCATGGATAAAATAGACACACTCCTTAACCATGCTTTGTGGTGTGAGATGCTAGGCTTACACTTCTTCTCCAGCTTCTTGATTCTAGTTTTCAGTTTAAGGATCTCTGTAGCCTGAGCATCCTTGGAAGTCTCCAAAGCAAGAACCCTGTTTGACAAGTTAGTGCCAAAGAACAAATAGATTACTATTGGTTCAAGCTACCCTCAGCTATGTCAGATGTGTGACCACCTGAAAGAGGATTATCATGGGGTAACTGAACCTGATCCCCTTCACTCCCACCAGTGCCCTCTTAGGTCTGTCTAGAGTTTTAGGTGATGTTCTTGTCTAAGAAGATGATTCAGTAAGGAGAGGGTGTTGGTTGGGGTCAGTGTGTGTCTTTGTATTTGGACTGTACATTTATTGACTGTTTGGGTAAACTGATGAGTTATAAAACTGTTCATAGTGAAGTAGAGACATTACGGATTTTATAGTTGAGTGCATAGTAAAAATCGGCGCTTTTCCGATAGAAAGTCCACAATCTTATGAAACTGAGCATTCCCTTCAGTTCTTTCTAAATAAGCAACATGTTATGTTGTGGCAAGATTAAAGTGATCCTTGTTGTTATTTTTGGGGAGTAAATCGGGAGATTGTTCGTCAATTAGAATGGTTTAGGGTTTTGTATTGTGAACTTGATGTGACAGTGATTTGCCGGAAGAGTGTCCTTTGAGAGGAGAGTGGAAGCCTCTCCGTTTGTTTTGTTGTGTTGAGAAGAGATTTCAACTTCACCTAATCTCTATCTAAGCTTCTCAATTCATAAAACCCTTATCCAATCTAATTGACGAAAATACACCCGATTACTCATAAAATTAACGAAAATGGACATGCTCTTGAATCTTGCCCCAAGCATAACATGGTTGCGTATTTAGAAAAGACTGAAGGGAATGCTCAGTTTCATAAGATTGTGGACTTTCTATCGCGAAGCTCGATTTTCTATGCTCTCACTGTAAGTCCTAATGTCTCTACTTCCCTTATTGAACAGTTTTGGAACTCAGCAGTGTCCCAAACAGTCAATAATGTCAGTCAAATCAAAGTACATCAATAATGAAACACTAAAAAACACAATATCATTAGGATTACGTTATAGACAAGTACCTCACTACACTAACTTACTCTAGGAAGAAACTTTATAGTGGGAACTGCGGAGGAGTGTAGAGGGAAGCTGGTTATGTGAACACTTGTTAACCCTCGTTGATGGTGGGACTATACTGATGACATAGCTTGAGGGTTGCTTGAATCCTAGAGGTGAGTTTTGGTCTTTGCAACTATACGTGTCAAAATGGGGTCTTTGCTTTGCGAGACTTCAAAGGGTCATGCTCAGGCTAAAGAGATCCTTATATTGAAATCTCTAATCAGAAGCCGTGTGAAGAAGTGTTGGGTATGCATAGGCTCGCTAAAAAGATATTAGATTGGGGTTTGGTGTGGCTGGCTATTTCTAGCCATTGAAGAAAAAAGTTGGTAAGAAGGATTCTATATCTAAACAGGGGAGGAAATAAAATGCCAAAACCAAAGACAAAATTCTGGATGATTGGCCTTTGATATTCTTGATGATGAAGGTATAGAATATATGGACACGGAAAGGAAGTTGTGAAGTAGGGGAGGGTAAGTTAAAGAGACTGGGAGATAAATGGGACACATGATACAGGGTTTTAAAGAAAAGGGAGGTAGCAATGAAGAATAAGCTACACTTGCTGATGGTAATATAGGAGGTGTAACTGTTGTGAATGAAGTTAGTATTGTTAATGCTTAGTTATTGCCAGCAGACCAGAAGGTTGTACTGCTTACTCCAATGACTCCCTCATTACTTCAACAGTGTGTTTGATAATGAATGATATAAAACTCTGCTAAAACTCTAGTGAAAAATAAAGGATGGACAAGGCAAAGCTGAAAGGAGTGGCTATGAAAAGAAGTTTAAAGATTCTGATAGGCTGAAAGATCTGTTTTAATTTGAAGCCAATTAAAATGTTAGATCTAAAGTTAAAGGGCAAAGGTGTACTTCGTAAGAGGTGCATGAGAATTGCAAAGAAGATAATTAAAAAGATGACCTTGGATGAAGTCAAAGCTCGGATTAGGATTAAGCTGTCTTCGCGTTACAGGCTAAGCTCGAAATTCCAAGCAAGATTTTACGAAAAGAGAAATGGTTGCCGGGGTTTGGGGTGGTGCTGAAGAAGCTAAACAAGCTGCATTAGCTAGAGAATTGATGAAATCCAAGCATGGATAAATGCAGATTACCACATTGTCAGCTAATCAGACGCAAGAGGCAGGAATGGGAACAATTCACGGTTGAACAAAGAGCTAAATTTTTTTGCATGTAACTATTGAAGCTCAAGGGAAGTTTTCTTGGCAGGAACAAAGAGCAGTAGCTAGCAATGTACATACCTATCTAGATATTTCATATGTTTAGAAATGAGATGATTTCTTTATTAAAGATGGGGGGAAGGTTTATACAGGATTAAACTATGTATCAAGATGTTGTTGAAAGTAGGGCTCTGTGGGGTGTTGAAAAAAGACAAAATAGAAGGTCTATTCAAGTCTTTGTCTTCATTTTGGGTATGCTAAAAGATGAAAGATTGATAGAGGAAGATGAATAAGAAAGGAAGCTTATGAAGATGTTTCATTAGAAGGAGAAGGTGCTTGGAAGAAACCTGACGGTACTAAAATTGGATGTTTAAGCAAGTAAGAAGTTGAGGAGATTGTACCAGGATGAGACAAGGTACACATATTAAAGTATGCAAAAGCAGAATGAAGGCAACGGGAGGCTATTCTAAATCGGTGTTTCGGGTGGATTCTAAGTTGTTTTATGTTAGTGATTGCTTCATGGTTATTAGTTGGGTAGCTTGTGGGGTTTGTTATATGAGTGGGTCTTTTTAGTTTGTAGATGATTGAGTTTGTCATGGTCGGAGTTTGGTACTGTGGTTGTTGGTTGTGGTTTGGTGTTAGGACTTGGTGAGTGTTGCTGTGGGCGTTGGTAGTTCGGGGTTGATTTTGGGAGGCATTTTGACTAACATGGTGCGGAGGGGCATCTAATATATGGTTCATTTAGATAGGGATGGTAGATATAGATGGTATTTAATACAACTGTTTCTGAGTTGGTGTCATAAGGTTGGAAATCTAGGATGGTTTTGTGGGAGGGTTATACATCCTGGTGATGTAGAGGTTTGTCAAACAACAGACTCTTGAAGCGGGTTGTATCTCAGTTCTTTGGGGAAGATTGTTTAAGGATAATGTTTCGAGGCAATTGCTGAAGTGGTTAAGAGGGAAGTGACTTTCTCTCTCTAAGTCTTTCACCACCACCATGGTGGTGGCCGGCTGGTTTTCCGGTCGGCCACCCGACACCATAACAACACCAACCAGATCTGAGATTCTTTATATCTAACAGAAGGTATCCACTTGCAAAAGAAACTCTTAAGAGGATGTTAGCTTTGAGATTGATAGTTGACTCTGAAAGTGAAGCTGTTTTTGATTTACTTAGATTCATTCAAAAGCAAATTAATGAATTTGGAAGCCATGATGGGAGTGAGAAGGATCTTTAAGTGTTGGTTCTATAACCACACAACAAATGGTCATCAGTTCACCAAGTCTAACAGACTTCAAGAACTGACTAGTCCAGAGCAAATGGCTCCTGGTAAAGACTTCTTAAATCCGTTAATGGCTGATAGTTTGCCAAAAACTATATGGTTCTTAACTCACCATACTTCACAGTAAAGAGTTGGCTAGTCTAAAGCAAACGACTCTTGGTAAAGACATCTCAAATCCGTTAATAGTTGATAGTTTACTCAAAATTATATGGTTATCAATGCACCATATTATTGCAATGAAGCATTGGCTATTCTAGAGCAAACGGCTACTGGTAAAAAACATCAAATCCATTTATGGCTGGTAGTTTGCCAAAAACTACAAGGCCAACTTAGTTGGTATTACTGTGTTGCTGAGTTGCTGAGATACTATAAAGATGACAAAAACTAGAAGCTAATGATTGTTAAATGTTACAAAGTCACAAGAGAGTTCAAGTTTATCAAAAAGAAGATTAAAGAATAGCTATATGTTTAGATACATCCTCCAAGTGTTCAAGAAGCTTAAACTGAAGAAACATGAAGGTTAACAAGTGAACATCATGTTTAGGGGAGGATTGTTAGGAATTATGTTTTCCTGACTTAGTACTGTTAGTATTAGTTAGTTAGTACTGCTAGTACATCTGTTAGTACTGGTAGTATAGTTAGTACTGTTAGTAGTAAGTTAGTACTACTAGCGTATATAGTTAGTACTGTTAGGAGATAAGCATGAGTTATAATAGGAATAGATATGAATTATCTCTTCATACGTTTTGTAAGCCCATTAGGGTTTTCCTTGGTGTATAAAAGGAACCCTACGTCACTAGTTATATAACAAGTTTTTACAAATATTCATAGTTAGTAATCTGTAATCTAGCAGATTAATAGTAATCAAAAGTTCTGTTTTATTCGTTGTTCTTCTTAGCATTATAAGTTAGTTTCCGCATAACTTATATTGTTCATAGTCAGTGTTTCTCTTATAGTTAGTTTGGATTTATCCAGATTGACTACCACCCTTAACAGGCTAGAAAGATCTATTCAGATTGGGATCAACAAGTGGTATCAGAGCTTGTTGAGAAACTCTGAGTAAGAAGAACCAAAACAAATCTGTTATAAACCTTTACCTTTCAAATCTATTCAATGGCAGGAGAAAATGAAAATCATGATACTAACATTCCCCCCCCCCAAGTTCCACCAACACAACAACAAACCCCCCACACTTTATCAACCATTAAACTCCCTATTCTGAAGAAAGGTGAGTATGATATATGGGCCATGAAAATGGAACATTACTTGGGGCATACAGACTATCCTATAT
>BQNB010065521.1:0-34913 GCA_026074375.1 Tanacetum coccineum
TTGTTCATTTTAAGGAATAGGTAATACAATTGCTTTAATGTCTTTTTGTTATCTTTGTCGTATAAGGTGTTACTAATATCAGCTTGGCGGATACGACATTGGAGAAAGATTACAGGCAATCAAAAGAGAGCTTATTCAGTTTTGGAGCTCCTATTTTTGGACAGGTTAAAGATGAAACATCAATCAAATCCCAAGACAGTAAGTACTCAACTACAAAAATCTTTTATAAACAATACTCATAAATTTTTAGGAGTAACCTTCTATGAAAATGTCTTACCAATATGTCTTAAAACTAATATAAATATTTTGACTCACAAGATGAAAAGCTATTTGTTTGTAAGGAATTAAAGCATCTAATCTTACTTCGTAGTTCATACAAAGTCTGTTAACAGTGGACAAGATATTGACATTGACAGTAGTATATAATGAATGCATTACTTAAAAATTTATTTTATTTAACTAAACGATCTCAAATAACTTTTGTTTTTCAAATCTATTCTTATTAAAAATGTGTTAAATTGAAATTGCAACGAAATTGTTACAAAAGTATTGGCTCAGCTTGAAACACACTCATTAGGCTAGCACAAACACCCCTGTATAGTGTGACATATGATCACCGTGCTGCTGATTCAGTCAGGATTGACTGTTTGAAACAACAGCTTTGTAGGAGCCATGAACACCCCTTCTACAAGCAGTCCCAAACACCCATTAAAACGTCCTAATGACCCATTTGACACATCGATATGTTTATTTCAAGTTGCTACTGCACCATACAAAATAGTTGAATACAATAGTTCAGTTTTTTACCCGTTTTTATTTACTTTCAGACAAAACTATAAGAAACATAAACATTCATTAACTATGTCAATTTAATTCCCTTTTATTTTGCAGAATGACCACATGTAATATAGAGCTGGGAAGTGAAAGAAGGAAAACAAAGCACAAGTACAGGTCACGTTTTGTTTCCAATGGCAGACCAAAGTAAAAAAATACCCAGTGTGACCAAAATAAAACATATTTCACTAGCTAGCGTTTATAACTCTCATGTTAATGTATTCGTAGTTTCAGCAGCCACCAACTCTACTTGCATATGTTGTATCTTCTCATGTTAATGTATCAGTAGCTTCATCAACCACCAACTGTAGTTGCATATGTTGTATGTTCCTACATTAAAATTTGTCTGTTGATGGTTAAATGCACGATCAATCGTACTTGAGCTACAGATCACCTAGAAAGAAACCAGCAGCAGCAGTTTGAGTCACTCATGTTGCCCGCTAACTGTCCCGCAGCGGAGCGCGGGCAACCTAACTTGTTTTACTTAAAAAGGACAAATCAAAACGCAACAAATTAATATTGAATATTATGATAGATCGACCAAAGTAAAACTGCCAATTTGTTTTGTTTTTTACAGATCGCTCAAATTTAATTAAAACAAGTTATGATGGTTGGGAAAAGGTAACTTACCATTCGATTCTTTGTAAAAAAATTAAATCGGTTATTAATAAATGTACAATTGCAGGTACGATATAGAGAGGCAATCATGGTACATGGTCGTGATCATTCCAGGGACAGAAAAGCACATTGTTATGGTGACTGGAAAACATTGGAGTGCAAAAAGGGTGGTTAGGGTTTTTGAGAAAGAGATGGTTTTTAGAGAGAGAAAAATATAAACTGATTTTCTCTTTAAAAGAGTCATGTAATTTGTGGAGATATAATTTCATATGGTTTTAAAATTTGTAAATATGAAATACCTTAGATGCCCTTTTATCTTTTACAGATCGATCACATGGTATTTCATAAATTATCATCATGCCACTTTAATTTATATCCATTGATCAAATAATCTAACGGTTTTAAAGCGCAACTGTAAGTTCTGTACAAAAAAGTGGTTCTGCATTGAATATCTCACTTTTGTTAGCTAGGTATAAATGTATTTTTTTTATCAATGTAAAATATTGGATCATATGTATGCTTTATTTTTCGATCATTCAAATTTATCAATATATAACGTTTTACATGGTATCAAGAGCAAATTTAAAGATGAAGAAAAAAAATTAACTTTGTTAGTACAAAAATGGTGGAGTATAGAAAAGGGTGATTCAACTCACTCACGATGGAGATCACAAGTTCGTTCTTGCGAGTGTGGTTTGTACTAAGTGAAAGTAAGAGTTGATTTCCTGCTAAGAACAAGGTATACCACTAGTCTTATCGCGGGAGGGGTGTCCCGCGATTAGACTCCAACATGAGAGTAAGTATTGGGTTATAAGTAGTATGTGTGTAAACGGGCTGCGGAAATCATACAGTTGGGAGTTGTTAGCCTCAAAATATTAAGTCAGAAATGGAAGCTCGGTTATTCAGTCGGGAATCCTCGGTCTCTATAATATTTATGTTGTAATAGGCTAGTACGAGTATTGGGCTTGTTAGTTGATCTAATATTGTATGTGTATCGGGCTAAAGCCCAAAGCAAACCCGAGCCCAACCCCCACACACAAACCACACAACACAAGGCCTAGGTGGTATAAATACCCCTTCTCCACAATGAAGAAGGGTTGGTTGTTCATTTGGTTGTAAGACACTATTTTGTTCAATCCTTCCACTTTCTCTTGATAACTTCCTTTTTTATTTCTTCTCATCTTCTTCCTTATTTACTTATATGATTCGACCACGATGAAGTAATATTTTGGATCCTACAATTGGTATCAATTGCCATGGGGGTGGGTTTAGTGATTGTGGTTTTAGATTCAAAATTTTTTGTTTTGTTTCGCACGTCGTAAGAAAAAACGATCATTTCAAGCTTATTTTTGTCTTGAATAAGCTTAGTTTTTGACGATCCGTTTGTACTTTCATTGATAAAACTTATTTATCTTCAAATCTGTAAAGTTTCATAACCTAAATCACACGAAATCTAAAGTTTTAAACCATGCGAAATATGCAAAAAGATGAAGCGTGTGATTTATGTATGATGCGTGCGATTTAAGTTTGAGGTGTGCGATTTATTACTTGTGTGATTTATTACATGTGCGAAACATTACAAGTGATAGTGCGAAATATGACAAAATACAAAACAAAACTCTGCCAAAAAATTTAAAATTGTGTGAAATATGTTTTAGGTTTAAGGGTGCGATATATGTTTATGTACGAAACATGTTTATGATTTAATTGTGCGATTTATGTAAGACATGCGATTTATGTCACAGGTTAATTCGTGCGATTTATGTCTTAAACTAAAACAAAACTTTGGCAAAATTTTGTTATGTGTGCGAAATATGTTCATGAATTTGGGTGCGAAATATGTCTAAACAATTGAGTGCGAAATAAGTTCAATTCAAAATTGTGTGAAATATTACATAGATCTTAAATCGTGTGAAATATGACATAATCTTAATCTGTGCAAAACATTACAAACTTTGTTTGTGCGATTTATGTCATAATACAAGTTATCGAATTTCATTTTTGATAATAGCAATTTCGGTTCAAGGGAATTTCGATTCAAGGAATTTTTGGTTAAATCAATTTGGACTTCAAAGATTCTAATTCTACTTTCACGATTTCTTCTTGATTTAGTAAAATCCCGCAAAAGACTCTCTTCTTTTCTTGGTTTAATCAAGACTTGTAAAATCCCATAAACAAGAATCTTCATCATCAAATCACAACAACAATCACTTTACTTGCTTAAGATCATTCAATATCATCTTCACTTCATAACAATCAAATCATTCATCATGACTACTCCAATTACAACATCCACAACAGACAATCAAATGCATAACAACATCATGGCAGATGGTTCAAGAGATCGTCCACCAATGATTGCAACGGGAAGATATGCTCAGTGGCAATCGCGTTTCATGAGATATGTTGATACAAAACCAAACGGTGAAGCGTTGAGGAAATGATTCCTGCAAGGTCCTTACAAGCTTTCAAATATCATAATTCCAGGTCAACCTGCAACAGATAATTCTCCAAAAGTTCCAGAAAGAACAATTCTTGAGACATTATCGAATATTACTCCTGAATACAAAGCTCATTATGATGCAAAAAAAGAAGCAATTCATCTGCTCCTGACTGGAATTTTGGATGAAATTTAATCCATTATTGATGCTTGCAAGACAGCTCATGATATGTGGATAGCCATTGAAAGGCTACAACAGGGTGAATGTCTTAACAAGCATGATGTCAAGACTAGTTTATTTTAGGAGTTTGGCAGATTTACTTTAAGAGAAGGAGAGTCAATTGAATCATACTACTCCGAGTTCTACAAGATGATGAATGAAATTGTAAGAAACCAGTTGGAAGTTGCTACTACGCAAGTTAATGTTCAGTTTCTTCAACAACTTCAACCAGAATGGTCAAGATTTGTGACTGTTGTCAAGCAAACTATTGACTTAGACAAAGAATCATATCACAAACTCTTTGACATTCTGAAACAATATCAGAAAGAAGTTAATGAAATTCGTGCTGAGAAGATAGCCAGGAATGCAAATCCATTAGCACATGTTGCTGCTGCTCAATAATATCTAGATACTTATTATCAAGCACCAAAACCTCACAAGTTATATGCACCACCATCAAAATAATCATCTTCCACGGATCTCATGCATCTACCAGATACAAAGGCAAAGAAATATCCAAACTAATCATACCTCCATCCGAGTTAGCTTCTGAAGAAGACAAGGATCCAGAACAAGCTCAGAGAGATAAGGATATGCAGAAAAACTTGGCACTCATTGCAAAGTACTTCAAAAAGATCTACCAACCAACCAACAACAACCTCAGAACCTCTTCAAACACCAGAAACAAGAATGTTGATACTTCTCCAAGATACAAGAATGACAATTAGACTGGGCAGTTTGGGAATCATATTATTTTTTGGTGTCAAACATATGTAAAATTGAGGGGGAGCAAGTTAATGTTCCACATAATTCATGCTATAACACATCTATCCCCTTGAATTTTCAAGAAATTTTTTTATCACTTGGTATTTCAAAACTAAGTGACTTAGTGTTTAAAATAAGGAGAGAAATGTGATTAAAATGTGATCTAAGAATACGATAAGTGATCTGAAGACTCAAATTGCTATATACTCTTACCCACATGTGCAAAACACTTTCATTTATCGATGCACATGTGAAGGGGGAGTTTTCCAAAAGATGAAACTTTCAAAGTGTCAAACGATTTTAATAATTCTATCAAAACTTTGATTGATTTTCAATGGTTTTATAGTTATGATCAAATACCCAACAACCTATTAAATCATGACGATTATGTAGTCATAGGGTGGTTAGGTTAGGTATTAATCCTATGATCTAACTAGAACCGGAGAGATCTACCCAAGGACACTCCATAGTTAGAAATAGCAGTCCTTAGGTATGATTTGGAGAAGAATGAAAAACGGGAATAATGCCGACTAAGACATGAGTTAACACTGGAACAATCACAACAATGTGTTAGTAATGACGTCTTGGTAAGCATTGAAAGGGTTGAAGAATGAAAAATAAATGTCTGGATAAAGGGTCTAAAGAAAAAAGCCCTCCACATACTTTAGGCAGAAACCAGGTCAATACATATGCTATCGGTTTTCACAAAGATTAATTCTGGTATTGAAGACAAGACATCATGGACCAGTGATGCACTGCACAACCCTTCCCAGCCATTTAAGTTTCTCTCAACAGATACTTGTCTCATTTGTTATGGAGATACACACGACCTCTATTGACTTTCTCACTCCGAGTTAGTTGATATTGAAAAGGTGGCAGTCGGCTTCATCCTTCGAGTACTAAAACCAAAATGCATTAATCGAGTCTAGAGCTAAAAGATCAATAAATAAATCTCATTATGACACATTCCAAGACAAACACTTGTTGAACACCATTAAGTTCATAAGCTGTTATCAAGAGTCCTACGCATTATCCTTGTGATTTTGCCAGAACATCAAAGTGATACTCTTTAGTATTCACAGTGACGATGAAAATCCTTCCAGAGCCATCAAACAAGCTCTGCGGTAGGTGACTAGCGAGATTCTATATGAATCAAGATTATGTCAACTGGATATCGATTTGGTCCAGTAAATGAATTGACGACTCAATCAGAAAGATATTAACTATCTGATTCACTCATATCGTGCTGTCTACTTTGAGACGTTCCAGAATTAAGAACAAGCAAGCATGGTGAATCTAATACATATGTGTTAGAGGATCTTACGCTTTACGCTGAAAACCCTATCAAGGAGATTCTTTTAAATTGAAACCTGTTCACAGGTTGGTCCTCACGGAACCAGAGGTTAACACAACCATAATCAGACGAATGACAAAGCCATATTCGTCCATATCTGCTGTTTATCACTTACATTAAAATGCAGGTACAAACGACGGTGTTGCATCCTCATTCCAACAGAATCAGATTTATTACCACATGCTCACGCTCAAGCTACAAAGACATACTATAAGCATCAAGAATCAAGAATCAAGAAAGCTAAAGTTCAAACAAAGATAAAGACTTCCACAAACTCTGATATTCAAGATCTTCCTTAAAGATATCAAGATTAGCAAGACAAAGATTGTCAAGGGAGATTGTCAGCAAGCTTTCAAGATGATGCAAAGTATGAGCATGTTGGTCAAAGACACAAGATCGCAAGATGACAAAGACGTTAAAGACAAACAAGGAAAAGATTTAAAGATTTCAGAATTAAAGACAAAGTCAAAAGACAATGACAAAGGCTCAAGATCAAAGATCACAACATGAAGGAACAAGCCTACAACAAAGATAAAGACCAAGACCAAGACTCAAGAACTCAACGACAAAGAAATCTCCATAAGCCCAAGGAAGCAAGATTCAAAGACCTCGCTTCGGGGGAGATTGTTAGCCTCAAATTATTGAGTCAGAAATAGAAGCTCGGTCATTCAGTCGAGAATACTCGGTCTCTATAATATTTACGTTGTAATAGGCTAGTACTGGTATTAGGCTCGTTAGTTAATCTAATATTGTATATGTATCGGGCTAAAGCCCAAAGAAAACCCGAGCCCAACCCCCACACACAAGGCCTAGGTGGTATAAATACCCCTTCTCCACAATGGAGAAGGGTTGGTTGTTCATTTGGTTGTAAGACACTATTTTGTTCAATCCTTCCACTTTCTCTCTCTACTTTCTCTTTCTAACTTCCTTCTTTATTTCTTATTTTCTTCCTTATTTTCTTATATGATTCGACCATGGTGAAGTGATATTTTGGTTCCTACAGGAGTGTTTTGGTAACTCCTTATATAAGCTGGTGTCGCTGTCGACTGCATGGGTCATGAGAGGGGGTTCTTCCTATTATCCGATGGGTAATACGATAGTTGTCGTGAGGTCAGCGTCGCTGACTATGTCATGCTTTGTTGTGTAGTAACAGAGATCAGTGTACTTTTCGTTTGTTATCCCTTTTTGGGGAGTTGACGTACTCTCTTTGGTTTTCCATGCCGTGTTCTTTGCTCTGTTTAGTTAAGTCACAGGTATCCACTTCATCGGGACGTGGTGCGTGACTGCGGACGGGTCGTGCCCCTTGCGGTCACGGTTTGCCGCTGATCGCGGGGCGTGGCCAGGGGTTAGTCTTACGCGGATACGGATCAAGGCTGGCCCTGGGCCTTTTAGATTGCTGGGCCCGAGCCCTTTGTTTGTTGTTTAGTCCGGACTTAAGGTCCGAGTGACTACTATACGTCATCAAACTTCGACTGTTTATTTTCTTATTTGAGATCGCTTGGTTATGAAGAAAAATAAGGAAGAAAACTTTGTTTATGTCCCCGACTGTTTGTTGCTTGGCATAGGTTACATGATTTTGATTGAATATTGGATCTATAATGGGTCGGTTGAATTAATATGGAATTTACGGTTATCATGACCCATGTCAATGGTATTTGTCATTTGTATAATAGTTGCTAGTTAAATTTTTTTTGGAAAGCACTGTTCGCGTAAGCAAAAGAAAATACTTGTTTGTTCGCTCGGGTCCTATGCACTTCCCTATTGCTTTTCGCTGTTTAAATATAGTTTGGATTGAAAAAGAAAGGTCTGTTTATCGTGTTTGGTTTACAGAAATCGTTTTTCGGTTTTGGTTGAAGATTCGTTGAATTTGATATCTCTTGAAGGAATTAAGTTATGTTGTCTTTGTTTGTTTTGTTACTTTAATTTTTTTTCGCGTTTTGTTTTTCTTTACACCTAAACTCCGCTAAAGCATGAACAATCTTCATCTAAAGTCCACTTAAAATCGACTAAATTTCGATCATTGGTGTTTGAATTGAAACTTAATTTTGTATAAATTAGGTGTTGGCTAATTTTGTTTATCAGGTGACGAAATTAGGTTTTTGTACGAGTTTTGTTTATTAGTTGTTGGCTAATTTTGCCCTAATTTTGTTTATAGTTGAAATTAGTTTTCATGAAATAAGCTATATTGATCTAAGTATGAGTCGGTTTGTGTAAGCTATATTTGTTTTCATAAAATAAGCTATGTTTGTTTTCATGAAATAAGCTATATTTGTTTTGATCCAAACACCCCATTAGTGGTATGGTTAAGCTATTTTGAACTAAGTATACGTTGCTATGTGTAAATAAGTTTTAGTTATATGAACACGTGTGTAGCAATTTATGATGATATTCAGAGAACATTGCTATATCATGTAAAAGTGTGATAGTATGAACACACTTTGTATGGCTTAAGTGCTAACGCAAACTGGACTATACTTATCTTTGGTTAAAACGTGCCAAAAATGGAAAACTCTCGTCATTATTTGTGTTCGCACTTTTGGTTCTAAATTTTTTGGTACCCATATGTATTAGTATGTTTCGTATAGTTGATTGAGCTTCTTAATTACTTGTTTGCATTTTTTTCATTGGTGGCGTTTGTTGGCTAACTTGTAGATAACATTGACAATTACTAGTTGATGCGAGATCTTTTAATACCATTGAGTTTAGTTATGCCTGCGAGTAAAGATAGAGGATAGATGTACAAAAGAAGAAACAAGCTTGGTCTTCTTTGTTCTTATTACCAATCAAAGGTGGTTAAACTTCTAAAATTCGCGTTTTCTTCAAAGGGTTGTAATGAATTGTTATTAAAAATGCGAGGGAGGAAATTATATATACCCTAGATACATTGAATTTACACAAGTGTATAACGCTTCTAATTTACCTTTTTTTTGGTAAAGGGTTTTTTCGGTTAATTACTTTAAAAAATGATTCAGTACAAAGTATGTGGGTGAATCACGCACCTCAACCCGTTATATAGGCACAAAACAAACATAACAAGCACAACTATTCAAAAGTAGGATACTACTATAATTAGATTACAATTGACTCAACAAACATAAAAAGTAATATATTTCTTCTTCCAACCACGGACTGTGAAATATAAATCATCACAAATAGCTTGAAGGTGATGAGACATATTATGACTTTCATACAAATCGTCATCATATGGGTCATAGTCATCATCCCGTTTTGTTTCCCTTCATTGTTCCAACAGGCTATTAGTACCATAACATCTGTCACTTACACCTTTAAAACTCGTTGAAGCCATTAAACTTGTGGTTTCATCAAACACAACTTTCACTTTATTATTACTATCCACATTATGTGACAACCATGACTTGAGCAGGTTAGTCAAACTATTAGTGTTGACTTATGTATCTGTTGCAATGAATGGGTTATGTGATTATATGTGTTTATATGCGTTTATGTTGATTATGTAAGAAATTGGTAGTCAATCTATTGAGTGTGATCATCTCAATGAGATTGGAATGGTGGTGAGATTGGTTGAATTCATTTCGTTCACTTTTGATGACAATGCAATGATTTTGTGATTTAAGCGTTTTAGTGATTTATCGTGTAAGTATTATTACGTATACATATTTATGTGTTAGTAATGTTAGGTATGAATAGGTGTTAGTAGTTAGAATAAGAATGAAATGTGAATTTTTATTTTTGGAAAGTTAGGTTAAAATAAAAATGAAAAGTTATTTATTTTAAAAGTCTAGTAAATTGCGTTTACGCAAAAAGGTATACTCAAATAAGCTTAGGTTTTTATAAAAACTTAAGGTAATGCAAATATTTAAGTAATTAATAAATAAATAAAAAAAATAATAAAAAAATATATATATAAAAAGGAAATCGGCCAAAAAGAAAGGAAGAAAAAAAGGAAAACAAATCTTACTCTAATTAAAATTGATAAAAGATATCTATCCTAAACCTTTTTGTAAAGCTTATAAATACCAAAAACCCTTCTCCCCCTTGTTTTTAATTGTCCCAGCCGAATTTTATCAAAGGAGGAAGAAGAAAAATATTTTTTTTCAAGTTTGGTGATTTTTGTGTTCAAGATTCGAAGATTTAAGGTATAAATTATAATCCTTTGAGTTAATTATCATTAAAAACATGTAATAGTTATTATGATGGATAATTAGGGTTTCATAACATCTGTAATTAATTATAAAATAAACATGTTATAATGACTAGGGTTTAATTAGGATCATATGGGTGTATTCGTTAGGGTTTAGATCGCGTTAGAATTTGATTTAGATTGTGGCAGAATTTAGGGCTGTGTTGTTTGGCTGATATCTCAATGATGGTAATAGCTTTTGTTAAGTTTCCGGTTCCTATGATGTAGCTCAGAGAGTCTAGCTTCCAGAACATCCGGACTCGAAGGTTTTTGAGGTCGGGAAGTCAGTCAAACATTGGTTGCAAGAAAAGTTGTCAAAGCAGTGAATACGGGTCATATTTAGGTCAGATTACGAGGTATAAAACCCCTACTTAAAATTCGAATTTAGCTTAGCCCTTCTACAGGAGTTTAGTTTTATGTGTCTATTAGAAATACCTCAAAGGAGAGCTTCTGATTTGGAGTCTAAGTATGGTTTTTAGGTCCAAACTTTTTAGTATGCAAACAGATCCGAATTGGGACTGTTTTGAAGTTTGATTTTCTTAGGAGTACTTGTGCATGTAAATGGCTCTTGGGAATCCTGAGGTAGTTAATATACTCATAAATGAACATAGGTATTTTTTGTTATAGATTATGGAGGTCAGTAAGTAGAGTTTTTGAGTACGTTAAGTCATGTTAAAATTTTGCAGTTTTGAACAAATTGTGACTAACTAGTGAAACTTGTTAACGAAGTGGTTAAAGTTGGGTATGGTGTCGGGGTGACCCATGGGGTTAATAGAACACCTTAGACATCCATTATATGATTGTTACATGTGAAATAAGCTTTTAGCTTAGTAGCGTGTAACACGAGTTATTTTGTTGTTTAGATTTGTGCTAGTTGTTTGTGAAGCTTTTTGTTGGAATCTTTTGGAAAGCCAAGCAAATGTGAGTTTCATAGCCCCTTTTTTTCTCATGTTATTTTGGGGTGAGAATGATGCTTGTTGTCGTGTTAAAATGTTTTTAAGCTTGCTGTAGTTATGTGTATTGGATCGGATGAGCATGCCTACTCAGTGTTGTGATATGGGATCGGATGGGTACGCCTACCCAGTGTATGATATGTTTGGTATTGTGGATCCCAATATGCAAAACGAGGTGTGACGGTGGTAAGAATACGTGAGCTAATATGAGGCCATGTAGCGCACATATGTAGCTGATATGATTGTGGATCGTGGGCACGTTCCGTCCGGTTGTTGTTAATTGTTGTCATGAATTGTTTTGGTAATTGCAGCAGCTAATTGAAAGTTTATTTTGGGATATTGTTGTATGTCGTAAACCTATGATTCTCGCTCAACTTTATGTTGACGTTTTAAGCATCATTTTCAGGTGAGCTTAATGGTGCTAAGATAGAGCGAAGTGGCTAGAAGAGACCGTAGGATGCTTGGAGTTTCTTTATGCTTTCTGTTTGAATAAATGCGTTTGCATGAATTGTTTGGATTATGTTTTGCATGTCATTTATTGACGAGACATCTTTCTCATTAATAAAGACACCATTAGGTTTTGGGTATTGTTATGACACTTTGTGTCTTTGCTTTACTTTAGTTTTCATTTTAGTATTCTCTATATAGACACCATATGTTGTGATGATATCCATTCTTGTTTACGCCTCGCGTTTCCGCCTTGGCGGGGTGTGACATCTCGCAACCAGAATTCACACTTAGAGAACTTTGTGTACAGTTTCTCCTTCTTGAGCAGTTCTAATATTAACCCTAGATGCGTTTCATGTTCCTCATTTTTCTTTGAGTATATCAAAATGTCGTCGATGAATACGCTAACAATCTTGTCTAGGTAAGGTCTACGTACTCGGTTCATCAAGTCCATGAATACCGCTGGTGCATTCATTAAAACTGTTTTACTTATCTTAGTATTTTAGCTATAAAAAATTTCTTTCCCCACCCGTAAGAAGTCTTGTTGGGGAACCGTTTTCCCAACTGGACTAAAGCGTTATAAGGAGCCTCTTGTGGAACTAAAAGAGATAAGATAGTTGATCGTTTGTCGAATTCACGTAATAAGGTTGGACTCGCAGAGTCGGGTGATTCTTACGGAGGCAAAGTCAAACCCAAGCGAGGCCTAGTCGTAGTTTATCCCGTCCTTTACCCCGTCTTGTTGTTATTGATTATTTTCTTTTATATTCGTATTTTGGGGAATTGTTGTGAGATTTTCGTTCCTTTATGTCGTTTCGATTTCAATTTGATATAAGTAAGTAGTTATTTGATGGAGCATCTTTTATGTGTTAAGTTTGAGTGGTTTAAGATGTGCAATGTGGTATATGTGCTTATATGTGAATTATGATTGATATTGGTGATCTTGGAAGTAAGTACACGTATGAAAGGAGGCACTTATAATTATGGTGGCCAAACCTAATATAAAAGGCATCCCCACACGTAGTATTGTGACCATGATTGCCATTAGTTGTGTTTAAATGTAGGTGGTAGTGTAATATGTTTTTTTATATGTGTATTCATGATAAAGATGATGGTATGGGTAAAGAAATTTTACTCTTACCCTATTGAAGGATATGTTAATAGTTGAGTTGTATAGGTAGTAAGTTTCCTATATCTAGTATTTGCGGATACCTAGTATTGCTATTATAGAGGTTGTTCGTTTGCTCGGTTGTTTGTTCGGATTTCCTAAGTCTAAGCTTAGCATCCCTTCATCGTACTTTGTTAGTAAGGATACCTGATTTTCCTATTCGACGTCTCGATGTATATTGGTTGTTCGGAATCTGCTTTTTCGGATATAGCCGCGTTTCGTTAGTTCTTTCATTGCATTGATTACTCGTATGAGTATCAAAGGTTTCTTTTAAGCACTAATTGTTCCTAACATATTAGTGTGGATCATTACTCCCTTCTTTGTATATCCCTTGGTTTTCGTAACCCGTTGGCGACGTGTTAGTATCGATGCTTTTAGGTTTGCTCTGTTGATCGTTATTTTGGATAAGACCTTACGTTTTCTTTTGGGTACGTAACGTCTTGCATGAGTTTTCTTGTAGAGTTGTTGATTTTTATGGTTCCTGGTATTTTCTTTCGTTTTTAAATAATAGAATTGTGTTAGAGTCTGTACGGTGTTTTACGATCCCTGTTGGTATTATGGTGTCATTTGTTTGAGTAACATATTTCATAATTGATGTCTAATTATAAAAACTCTTTGGAAGTATTGTGTTAGTGTTTGAGAAAAATTGTGTTTAAAATGATCTTTATAAAAAGAATATGTTTAAATGGTATATACAAATAGGATATGAAAATTTTTAAGTGGTTTTAATATTTTATTTATGAGTTAATAAACTGGGTTTTTAAAGTGTTCTTAGTGGTAAGGTTTTCGATACCTCCATTTTGATAAACCTTCTATAGATTGTTTTATGACAACCAGAATGAATTTTTAAAGATTAATTTAAGACAATTTTATTATTTTTAAAATGATTTTTTTTTACTTAAAGTGACTTTCTTAATTTATTTGATTTTTATAAAAACATTATTTAATTTGGGTCTTCGAGTAAAGTCGATAATTGGTATAAGAATTTCCGTCTTTCGTATTGATATTTTTTTATGTGTTCATTTGTCGTGGTACGCCTGTTGATTTTCTTTCGTTGCGTTTTCACTCGGTATATATACGTATCCTTCGTTCAAAGGATTCTTATGTATTTGATCACGTCTACTTACATATGTGGAATTCTATATGCATTCTAGCCTTTGACTCGATATTCGTTTGTTATCCTATTTGATGTTCGTAATTGGAGTTCGTTGATACCGTTGAGTCATGGAAGCTTTAATGTGCTTGTGGGAATGGACCGGTTGTCCAAGAGGAAGTTTGGGATAGTATGTTATGAGACGGTGGTTAGGATACCGTTGGAAGGTGATGAGATACTTCGGATTCATGGTGAACGTACTCAAGGAGTCGTAAAAACCTAAATGAACGCAAAGGTTGATGAACTAAAATTGAGTGGTATTTTCGTCGTACGAGACTTTATGGACGTGTTTTCGGAAGACTTATCAATGACCACCGCAATGACAAGTTGAGTTCCGCGTAGACTTAGTTCCTGGAGCGACGCCAGTTGTGAAGTCTCTATATCGTCTAGCACCCTTGGAAATGCAAGAATTGTCTGAACAACTTCGAGAGTTGCAAGACAAGGGTTTCATACAAACTACTCATTTTCCATGGGGGACTTGCACAGTGTTGTCTTTTGTTAGAAGAGGAGCATGGAGTTCATTTGAAGTTAGAGGTTGGAATTACTGAGAAGGAGAAGTTGTTGCTAAGTTACTAGTGTGGCAGTGAAGAATTAGGATAGTACCTACGACACATCCGAAGATATGATTTTTTAGGATTGACAGGTTGACCTTCCTACGTATCATCGCAAAACTTTTCTAAGTTGTTAAACATTACTTTCCCTAACTGAGTGGGATCAAAAGTATGAGTGTGGGCGCTGAATCGAAAGAGGCTTTCCAGACTTTGAGATATGATTTGTGTGCGCTTCGATAAATCGATATGTAGTGGTGATGCGTTAAGTAGAAAGGAGAGTGAACTAAGATGAGTAGAGCAATGTCCGATGGGTTATCCAGCCAGTGGTAAGGACAAGATATTAGCTATTTCAAGGAGGACGTCCAAGGGTAGGGAAACGCCGGCCAGCAGAAATGCTGCATGACCTGGGCCAACAAATGGAAAAGAGAGCAGATGATGGTTAGTACAATATGGATTAAAGGTGATATGTGAGTCATGAGTCTGGAAATTCGCTACCGTCCAGGTAAGGCAATGTGGTGACTGATGCGTTAAGTAGGAAGCTAGGAACGAGTGAACTAGAGGTTCGAGCGATGACTATGATCATTCAGTATGGAGTAAGAGGAATGATATTGGCAGCCCAAAGTGAGGCGTTCAAGTAAGAGAACGTACGCGCAAAGCTTAATGGGTTAGATTGAATATGAAAAGAAAGAGGACGAGAGCTTTTGTACTTTATGGCTCGTATATGAGCTTCTGTTAGTAGGGACAACTGATGAGGACTGGTTAGTATATGGATGAGGCTTATGTATCAAGGTTCTTGGTACCATCGGGATGCGGATAAGACGTATTTTATAACCTTGGAGACGTGTATTGGTAGCCACGTGAAGAAATATTTAGTTACCTTATGTTAGCAATTGTTAGGATTGTTTTGAGGTTGAAAGCTGCAATGTCAAAGACTTTGGCTTGCTCAACAGCCGAGATACATGAGTAAAAAGGAGATAAGATCACCATGAATTTATTATAAATTTTAGGGTAAAGTAGTGAGTATGATGTGATTTGGGTGATGGTCGATTGACTGACCAAGTTAGCTCATTTTCTAGCTATACAAGAAAATTTCAAGATGTGAAGTTGGCAAGGATTTATATTGATGAGATAATAGCAAGGAATGAAATTCTAGTAACGATTAACTCAGATTGATATGGATGATTTACCTCGTGGTTTTGGCAGACGCTGCAGAAAGTGTTAGAGACACGATTGGATTTGAGTACTGGGTAGCATCCTCAAGCGGATGGACAAAGTGAACGTATGATTCAGACTTTGGGAAGATATAATGAGGGCATGTGTTATTGATTTTGGTTGTAGTTATCATTTTTTTTCGAGCATTTGGTGTGCCGTTTGAAGCATTGTATGGAAGGAAGTGTAGGTCGCCTGTTTTATGGGCTGAGATTGGGGAAAGTAGTTTGATTGGACCTGAGTTGGTTCAAGAGACGACTGATAAAGTGGTGTTGATAAAAGAGAAAAGCTCAAGCGACGAGGACCATTCAAAAGAGATGTGCTGATAATAGGCGCAAACCGTTAGAGTTTTGAGGTAGGAGATCGGGTTATGCTAAAAGTGTCACCTTGGAAAGGTGTAATTCGCTTTGGGAAAAAGGGTAAGTTAGCACCGAGGTATGTAGGGCCATTTGAGATTCTTGAAAGAGTCAGTCTGTTGCTTATCAGTGAGATTGCCTAAGGAAATTGAGTGGAGTAGTACATGACCGTTTCATGTGTCAACTAAAACCAATGTCTGGGCGGATGTAGTCTGCATGTCAGCATGGGATGAGAACTCTTTTTTTTGTTGAGGAAACCTATGAGTAATAGTGACCGTGAAGTTAAGAGGTTAAAATGTAGCAGAATGGTGGTAGTTAAGGTCCATTTGGGCTCGAAGCGAGGTCTTTAGGACTTCAGGTAAACTAAGTATCCACACTTGTTCGTTGAGCAAGGGATTCAGGGAGATTTTAGTTTTTAGTTAAAGTTAGGGTAGTAAGGTTTCTTGTAGACCTTAGTATGCCCTTAGATGTGTTTGTGTGATTTTGGTTAAAGTTATTTTATGAATAAACTCAAAGTCGAGCCAATTTTTCAAAAACGTTGGGCTTTGTAACAACTTATAACTTGGGTTCAAGACAGTTCTTGTTTGATGAGTTGCGAGACCGGGTTGTAAATGACGTTGTTACGCAACTTAAGGTTTTTGACGAGTCTCCTCGATGACGGGCGAGGTTCAGGTAGTTGGATGTTTCTTTTTGTTTGGAGCGGTTATGCTGCTATGCGTACCCTTTTGTGGGCAGGCAAAGTGGTTAGCAGTAAGATATCTTGTGAAAGTTAGTTGGAATTCAAGTAGTGACTTGATTGTTAAACATGGGTATGAGAGACCTATTTGAAAGATAAGTATCCTTGATTTATTGTTTTGGTATGATAGAGTTGACCTTTTGGTTAAATTCCGGGACGAGTTTCCAAAAGGAGGGGCTACTTTAACATAAAACCTATGACTTGAGCAGGTTAGTCAAACTATTAGTGTTGACTTATGTATCTGTTGCAATGAATGGGTTATGTGATTATATGTGTTTATATGCGTTTATGTGGATTATGTGAGAAATTGGTAGTCAATCTATTGAGTGTGATCATCTCAGGAGATTGGAATTGGAGGTGTGTGATGGTTTGAATTTTTTCGTTCACTTTGGTGACAAGGAAAATGATTTTGTTGATTTAAGCATTTAGTGATTTATCATGTAAGTATTTTGTACGTATAAGTATTTATGTGTTGTAATGTTGGTATGAATAGGTGTTAGTAATTAGATTAAGAATGAAATATGAAATTTATTTTTTTGGAAAGTTAGTTAAAATAAAAATTGAAAATGTTATTTATTTAAAAGATTAGTAAATTGCGTTTACGCAAAAAAGGTATACTCAAATAAACTTAGGGTTTTTTATAAAAATTGCTTATGGTAATGCAAATAATTAAGTAATTCAATAAAAAAAAATTACTTATATAAGGGACATGTGCCAAAAGAAGGAAGGAAAAAAAAAAAGGAAACAATCTTCCTCTATATTAAAATTGGTTAAATGATATCAATCCTCAAACTTTTGTAAAACCTTATAAAACTACCAAAAACCCTTCTCCTCTTGTTTTAATTGTCCAGCTGAATTTTTATCCAAGGAGGAGAATATTTTTTTTTCGCGAGTTTTGGATTTTTGTGTTCAAGGATTCAAAGATTTTAAGGATATAAATTTAATCCATTTGAGTTAATTATCATTAACAACATGTTAATCAATTATTATGATGGATAATTAGGGTTTCATAAGCCATCTTATAATTTATGATATTAATTAACTTGATTATAAATGATTAGGGTTTAAATAGGATCATATGGGTGTATTCGTTAGGGTTTAGATCGCGTTAGAATTTGATTTAGATTGGGGCAGAATTTAAGGCTGTGTTGTTTGGCTGATATTCAATGATGGTTATACGAGTTTGTCAAGGTTCCAGTGCCTTGATGTAGCTCGAGAGTCTAGTTTCAGAAATCAGGGGGGGGGGGGGCCCCCTCGAAAGTTTTTGAGGTCGGAAAGTCAGTCAAACGTTGGTTGCAAGAAAAGTTGTCAAAGTAGTGACTACGGGTCAGATTTAGGTCAGATTATGAGGTATAAAACCCCTACTTAAAATTCGAATTTAGCCTAGACCTTCTACAGGAGTTTAGTTCTATATGTCTATTAGAAATACCCCAAAGGAAAGCTTCTGATTTGGAGTCTAAGTATGGTGTTTAGGTCCAAAATTTTAGTGTGCAAACAGATCCGAATTGGGACTGTTTTGAAGTTTGATTTTCTTAGGAGTACTTGTGCATGTAAATGGCTCTTGGGAATCATGAGGTAGTTAATATACTCATAAATGAACATAGGTGATTTTTGATATAAATTATGGAGGTCAGTAAGTAGAGGTTTGAGTCGTTAAGTAGTTAAAATTATGCAGTTTTAAACAAATTGTGAATCTAACTATGTAAAACATGTTAACGAAGTGGTTAAGTTTAAAGTTAGGTATGTGTCAGGCTGACCATTGGGGTTAATAGAACAACCTTAGACATCCCATCATATTATTGTTACATGGGCAATTAAGCTTTTGGCTTAGATAGAGTGTTTTGTAACACGAGTTATTTGTTGTATAGATTTGGCTAGTATGTTTGTGAAGCTTTTTGTTGTAATCTTTTGGAAAAGCTAAGCAAAAGGGGAGTTAATAGCCCCTTTTTCTCATGTTTTTTTTGGTGGTGAGAATGATGCTTTTGTTTGTTGTCGTGTTAAATGTTTTTCAGCTTGGTGGAGTATATGTGTATTTGATCGTTGGTACGTTCAGTCTTGTTGTGTTGACGATATGATTGTTTGGTATTGTGTGAGATCCCAATATGCAACACTGAGGTGTGACTGGTTGGTAGAGTGGTGAGACTGCGTGAGCAATATGAGGCCATTTGTTTAGCGCACATATGTAGTTGGAATGATTGTGGATCGTGGGCACGTTTCGTCCCGTTGTGGTTAATTGGTGTCATGAATTGTTTTGGTAATTGCAGCAGCTAATTGAAAGTTTATTTTGGGATATTGTTGTATGTCGTAAACCTATGATTCTCACTCAACTTTATGTTGACGTATTTTTTAGGCATCATTTTCGGGTTGAGTTAATGGTGCTAAGATTAGAAGCGAAGTGGCTAGAAGAGACTGTAGGATGCTGGAGTTTCTTTTAAGCTTTCTTTTGAATAAATGCGTTTGCATGATATTGTTTAGATTATGTTTTGCATGTCTTTTATGACAGACCTCTTGTCTCATTAATAAAGACACCATTAGTTCATTTTGGAATTTTTATGGACACTTTTTGTCTTTTCTTTACTTTAGTTTTTCCATTTTTGTATATTCTCTATAATAGACACCATGTGTTGTGATGATATCATTCTTGTTTACGCCTCTGCGTTTCCGCCTTGGCGGGGTGTGACAATCAGGTGACGAGGGTAAGTTAAATTATTGGTAATAAAAAATCAGAAACGAATAGATTATGATTTATGATACATGTTTCTAGGACATTTATTCCTGACCATTACATGATAAAGACACAAACTATTAACAACGTCTTGCTCATCGCTCAAAAACAACAACCTAAAAGTTGGCGTTTCCAGTAATGGTCAACTTTCCAATATCCAAAACTTGGATACTCTACAAAGCAAGTGTCGATATCTTCCACCTTTGTACATACTTTACATCGTTGATTTTTAGGGTATCAACGATAATCAAACCTTAGTTGTAATTTCCTAGGTTAGTTGCGAAACGATTATCTTCAAACTTTCTTTCTCTTTTTGTATTTTTCTCATTTTTTTGATTTTTTTTAACTATCCTTCAAATCTCGGTGTAGTCTCAGCATCTTCACGATCATAATAATTCTGGATATTTTTTTCGATAGCTCCTTCGTCTTCGGATTCACAAATAATTGTGACGGTAGTAAAATCACATGAGCTTTGACTACTAATATACATTCCCTTTTGCAATGCGCAAATTTCTAACCGCACCAAAGATAGAAAATGACACCTGACTCGGGAAATACAAACTTTACAGTTTAAGCAACTAGCAACTGTGAATTAAACTTAATCTAACAGGGTATGTTAAGGTGTAAGGGTGTAACAAAACAAATAGTTGGTGTAATTCCTAAAGGATTGGCTCTATGGGTTGTTCTAATAGATCATCACTCTAAAGATGAGAGTGGAACGGGTTTAAATAGAAGGTTAACTAACCGGTGTAGTTAGTTAATAAGCAACATGTAAAGGCAATTTGGGTGTAATCCTAGAATTTACAAATTTAAAAAAGTTACTCCATCTAAATCCATAGTACTTATCATTGCGGTCTCGAGTGATATACCAAGCCAAGTTCTAAAGTCTACAACATCACCGACACACTCATATTTTGTGGAATTTGGGTAAACATTTTAATTCCATCCCCTCAGTTGAATTATACAACGTCCTCATTGTATATATATAAAACATTAAATACGAGAATTTAAAAAGAATAAGAATGAGAAACTCCCTTGATATTTGCTCGGTAGATTCTCCATGTTGTGTTTATGAGCAAGATTGTGTTGAATAGCCGCCTTGAGGTTTCAAGACTCCAACACTTCAAGATCTCCAGATTTTGTAGATTCTCTACCAACATCGTCGATTTTTCTTTCACGAGGTCCTGCGTAAATTCTCAGAAAACAAATGAAATTCTATCTCCGTGTATTCGTTTGGTTAGACTTGAAGTAAATACCTAAAACTGTACAGGATGTCAATATACCGTATCCATTCCCCAGGATACGCCATATTGATACTTGTATATGCTTTATTCATTTAATGAATACGTCGTATAGATTGTGCTGAAAATAAGCATTGGATAACGTCCAAATAATCAATACGCCGTATCCATGGGGTTTGGATACGCCGTATAGACAGTCTGGGAAGACAGACTCGATAAAAATTAAAAATACATTCTGGGTTGTCTCCCGGTAAGCACTTTTGTTTACAGAAAATTCTTTAAGTTAGACTTGCCCTAATTTAATCCCATCCTTATAAAACAATTTGGGGTCGAACGGGATACCAAATGGCACATACAAATTCTTGATTAGAAAAATGAATGACATCCCATGGTTAATATGGTTCCAAGTCATGATATTAAAATTTAATTCCTTGACAAAAGTTACAGTTTTGAAAAATTTATTAGATGTATCATCATGACTTGTTTTCAAAAGCTTATTTGACCCATGTGCACAGACACCAACATCGGTATTTCTTTCATCGGGTAATGGTTTGACAGATAAATCCCCAGAAGAGTGTTCACTATCGATTTTATCATCATCATTGTTCTTATCCGATTTTAAATCATTGGGATAAATTACGTTAAAAGGAAATAGATCATTAAAGTTTAAAATGTTTTGTTAATCTTCATCACATTCGGACAATGATGTTTCATCTTTCAAATTAAATTCATCGATGTGTTGAGGACTTAAAGTGTGTTTAGTTAAGAAATTTAATTTAGACATTTGAGCATCATTGTAAACAATGGTTGGAAATTCATTTTCAAAATCTTTAAAGTAGTCTAAATCATCAATATAACTGGTCGTAGGCTTGTGTGGTGGGAAAGAAGGTACGCCGTCTTTTTCATTATCGTTTTCCGAATCCGTTTTCAAATTGTTGACATAAATCATTTTATAGGAAAACGAGTTTTTATCACAAGTTATTGTGTAATCCTCATCATCGGATTCTTCAAACGATATTCTAAAGTCGATCTTATCGTTTATAGGAGTACTTACTTGAGATTTGCACAGAAGCGTATCCTTAGGTGCAAAGGAATCGTCAATGACAATAGCTGGGAATTCAGCTTCCACAGATCTAAGGTCGTAAAGATCGTCACTAACCTTGATTTTTACATATGTAGCAGTTTGCCAATTAAACACCCGACTACGCCTATGAGCTTATTCTTCTTCAAGCTTGATATATTCTTCCATAGTCATGTTAGGATCATCCATCCTGAAATAAACTTACTAGAAAGGCAGTTAAATACTAACACGTCATATTCGGAGGACTGAATACGTCGTATCACACAAACACAATAAACAAACAAGAATGCAAATTACTCTAAACTATGATATTCCTATGGGTTAGATCTAATCTAATGTTAAAAACCAAAATATCAAATAAAAATCAAGATTAATTTTCACTCCCCGGCAGCGGCGCCAAAAATTTGATTTGATTTGCTTAATCGACTGACTTCATTGTTGAAAACTTCAAGTGATGCATCGCAAAGTGGCGGAACATCTATGACCTTAACATCCTTAATTTTCTTAAACTCTCCTTTGATAACCTTTGTCATTCTTACTGAAAAATATCCAAAAAATTATCAGTAGAACCAGCAGAGAAAGGTATATATAAAAAAATTTAGGCCTTAAGTTCGAGTATGTAAAAGAATTTTATCAGATGATTGATACGCCGTATCCAATGGAAGTGAATACGTCGTATTAATCAGTTGGGATGGATACGCTGTATTGGACAGAGAACTGGATACGCCGTATCCGATGAAAGTGGATACGCCGTATTCAACTGTCGACCGGAACAATGTATTTAAGAAAAACAATTAAATATGCAAACAATTAAACACACGAATATATACAAGCAAACAATTAAATACAGATATACAAATATTACAGAATATACAAGAATATACACTAATCTAAATTACACTAATCCTAAGGGTTAGATCTAATCTAATGTTAAAAACCAAAATATCAAATAAAAATCAAGATTAATTTTCACTCCTCGACAACGGCGCCAAAAACTTAATGTGTTGTCGTTGTATGGTATATTTAAGATGATTCAAGTTTTAACGGGCAGTGTACCCGATCGGTACTAGTTTCGTGGTAAGTAGGGTGTCGAACACTTGAAGCGAGGTTAGATCTATCAATTTAATTAATATCTTGGCTATCTAATATATGTTAATTCTATTCTATTCTAAACCTATGTTAAACCTATGTCAGTCTAAATCCTAATTCTAACGGGAAAAGGGGGTTTTTAGCCTGAGAGACTGGCACGGTTTGGTTGGTGTCTATAATTAATTCAAGGCACTTTAACCCACATAAGCTAATAAACAAAAGATGAAAGAGCGGTCGAACTTATATAAGAAAACTGTATTAACCATTATTAATCCAATTAGAACTTTGGTTTCTTTATTTAGTGCAATGGTTTCTTCTCTCGAGGTGGCATATCATTCGTAAGACTTAGGCGTTACATCATCCTAAGATCTGGACACCATAATTCTGTCATAATTAAAGCATCCGTATAAAGCATCCTTATTTACTGATTATAATCTATCTTAGGGATTAAAGCAATGGTGATCTTGTTAAACCCTAGCTCTTAGAGACTTTACCCACTTACCGCTTAATGGCAATTTATGCACTAGTAGTCTACTTGTCCAACTATCCAATAGAATCAGAACGTTACTTGTTGAATTATCTAGGTCACCTGCTAGTCAACACGATCAATAAACCACTGGCAATATCCAATTAACTAGTTAAGCCCAAAGCGTATCCTAGACACAGACTTAGAAGGACAATATTTGTGTAACTATGATTCTAGATGTATAGATTACTATATAGAGAGCTATCTCGGACTCTAGATCTGCTTGGTCCGCTTTACTAGACGCATACAAAAGCACATAAACAAGTATAAATTGATAAACATAAACAAGCACTCAATGATAAATCAAGAAATCAAGATAAACAAATACCAAACATTCAGATCTTCATAATAATGGCTAATACCAAAAGGTATTAGCCTTTAAACGTCATAATAAATATAAGAGCAATTATTTAGCCAAGGTAAACTAACCGAGTTAATGAATGATACCAAAAACTGAACGATTACTAAAGTATATGGAATTACACGTTGTCTCCTATGGAATTAATAGCGTTGCTAGACCTCTTCTACTCTTTTTCTCTTCTGAAAATCGACTTTTATGGTTTAGGTATCGAGAATATGATTTAGCACACTTAAAACTTGTTTTTGAGTTTTCTATTTATAAGGTCTGGAAGTCGGTTGGATACGGCGTATCCAAGTGTTGGATACGGCGTATTGGGGATTTCTTGGAGTAGGGACCACGCTTGATATCTTCCAGAATATTATATTGACTTCATATCTTGAATACGGCGTATTGATTCTCTTTGGATACATCGTATTGATCTTTATTTCTCTGTGGTCTTTAGTGAGTGCAGGCACGGATACGTCGTATCTTCCTTGATGGATACCGTGTATTAGTCTTTAGAATAGTAATCTTTAAAATATCTTCATTTAAGTTCCAAAATGCACGCCTTTTTCTAAACTTCACAACTATTCCATAATGTGACCGGGGGCTTGCTCGGATTCGTCGCGAGCATATCGCTGTAGCGAGTTAATAACGCGCTTTTATCTGTAATGTCCCGTCTCTCAGACCAAGGGGCTACAGGCTCTCGGTATCATAGGATATGGGGAGTTGAATGATCGGTCTAATCAGTGGATGATTAGATGAAAGGTGTATATATAGACTATAAATAAATAGAAGTAACAGAATGTAGAATGGCTGTCATTCTGCGACTAGTGCACTCACCATGTGGTGTTATTTTGATGCCTTCCTAACTTCTTTTGAGCCGAATAATTTCAAAGAAGCAATGATCGAACCGTCATGGATCGATGCAATGCAAGAAGAAATTTACGAGTTCGAACGGCTGCAAGTTTGGGAATTAGTACCCTATCCAAATCGTGTGATGTTAATCAAATTGAAATGGAATGGATCTACAAAGTCAAGAAAGACGAGTTTGGCAGTGTACTAAAGAACAAGGCTAGATTGGTTGCTCAAGGATTCATGCAAGAGGAGGGAATCGACTTTGAGGAATCATTTGCACCGGTTGTAAGAATAGAGGCCATCTGTATCTTCGTAGCAAATGCCGCCCACAAGAATATGACGATCTACCAGATGGACGTCAAAATGGCTTTCTTAAATGGCGAGCTCAAGGAAGAGGTCTATGTTTCTCAACTAGAAAGATTTGTTGATCAGGATAACCCATCGCATGTGTACAAGCTCAAGAAGGCCCCTTTATGGTCTCAAACAAGCACCACGTGCATGGTACGACCATCTGTCAAGCTTCCTCATCTCATAGCATTTATTCAAAGGTGCAGTCGATCCAACACTCTTCATAAGAAAAGCATGAAATGACTTATTTCTAGTACAAATTTATGTCGACGATATAATATTTGCATCAACCTATACTGGTATGTGTGATGAGTTTGCTAATCTTATAACCACTAAGTTTAAGATGTCGATGATGGGAAAAATGTCTTTCTTTTTAGGATTACATATTTGTCAAAGTCCTAGAGGCATCTTCATAAACCAATCAAAATATGCTTCTGGAATTATTAAAAAATATGGTTTGCTAACTAGTGATTCTGTAGACACACCGATGGTGGAAAAGAATAAACTGGATGAAGATCTACCGGGGACACTAGTTGATGCTACACTTTACCATGGCATGATTGGGTCCCTCATGTATCTAACATCCAGTAGACATGACCTTATTTATACAGTCTGCTTATGTGCTCGGTATTAGGCAAAGCCTATCGAAAAGCACCTACATGCGGTTAAATGGATCTTTCAACACCTAAAGAGAACCATTAACATGGGTCTCGAGTATTCAAAGGATACGGGTATGTCTCTAACAACATATTCAAAAGCAGATCACGCGGGGTGTCAGGACACTAGACGTAGTACATTAGGAAGCGCTCAATTCTTAGGTGATAAACTTGTTAGCTGGTCTTCTAAGAAGAAAAAGAGCACTGCGATCTAGAGTACAGAGGATGAATATATTGCCTTATCTGGGTGTTGTGCTCAAATCCTTTAGATGCGATCACAACTGATAGACTATGGGTTCACATTCAATAAGATTCATCCGTACTGCGACAACAAAAGTGTTATTGCTCTATGCTGCAAAAACATTCAACACTCGAGAGCCAAGCACATCGATGTACGCTACCAATTTATAAAGGAGCAAGTGGAGAATGGAATAGTGGAATTATACTTTGTTCGGACCGAATATCAACTGAAAGACATCTTCACCAAACCTTTGCCACGAGAAAGATTCAACTTCTTGATCGAAAAGCTAGGTATGCGAAGTATGTCTCTGAAAACGCTAAAATGTCTAAGAAAGGAAGAGGACGAGTAATTAACTCGTGGTATATCCTATGTATTATATGTATATATAAAAACCCAAAAAGATTTATCTCTTTATATAAATTTTTCAAAAAAGAAAATATAAAAATATAAAACCAAAAAACAAAATTAAAAAATTATAAAAATACAAAAATAGGTATCTCTGACTTGTCTTTTGAAAATTGATAACATTTACGGCCTTAGAAATGTCATTTAATAATGATACGAGGCTGTAAATAAAGTTCGAGTAGAAGTTCTAAAGACTTTCAAAACATGTGAATGGCTTACTATTATTTCAAATAGCAACCCGATCATCATCTTAAAGGCAAGTATTTTGGCAAAAAGAAAACTTAACCTCTCAATGGTAATTAATTTTCTCAGGAATGGTCTACTATATGACCATGAAAAGGCTTGTGTTTCCTTTGCAACACAACCCGTGCTTCCTATATACAAATTTATGTACGTGTCAGTTCATTTATTTGTCAAAATAAGAAAAATCTTATTTTTATGGTGTTGATTTTCAAAATAAAACTTAATCATCTCACAGTTTCATCAAAAAATCATTTTCTAAGATGATTCGAACCAGCAAATAACGACTACAGCTCTTTAAATAGAAAACGGGTTATTATTTGAGGGGGAGAATGTGTCAAATTATCTTCTTCAAAATTCATCAAGTGATAAATGAAAAAAGGTTTTAAACTATAACGGATTAATATTTAAAGGGGAGTAAATTAAATTTAACTCATTGGGCTTTAGATGTTATGTGTTTATACCTTTAGGGACTTGATAGAAAAACTTAAGGCTTAGCTTAGCTTAATAAAACATTTAGTGACTACCTGTGCCAAAAATGAAACTTTGATATGCGTTAAAATTGTTATTATAAAAAGTAGAAGGCAGTATATACTTAAGGGGGTGAATGTATAAAAAAATCAAAAGATTTTTATTACAAACACCCTATTGGGTTCAGTTCCTGATCCCTTTCAGTCTTTCAGTAGATTTAAACATAAAATCTGTTAGAACACGAAAAGTATCGATCACTTCCAATAATAATTAGTCAAAGCCCTTAATTAGTCAAATGTAATGATATTAATCTAATTGGGCCAAAAGGCCCATGGAAAGCCAACATGCTCTCCAGGGCCGGCCACTATAGTAGTATAAATACTCTATCCATGCCTGGAGAGGGTGTTGGTTGTTTATTATTTTCACACATATAATACAAGTTTTCTTTTATGTTTCTTTCTCTCTCTAAAATGTTCATCCAACCACGCTCTCTCTCTCTCTCAAACCACCTCTTTTTCTCTTCTTGTATGTTATGTGATTATTATTCAATTGGTATCAAGAGCCATGGAGTGATTTGCTTAGTTTTTGTGTTTGTTTGCTTTTGGTTCGTTTCTTTCTTTTAAACCGTAGCCTCTTCTTGTTTTTTCTTTGTTTTTCGAAGCTAACATATACATTAAAAGATTATTTACAAAGTTAATCTTGATCTAGTATCTTTAAGATATAGGTGTATAAACTTTGAATCAAGAAAAACTCATTTTTTACAACTTTGGTTTTCGAAAAAAGTCTTATAAAGTACAAATCTTGATTTCAAAATTTTTGGCTTAAAAACCATAAAGTTTGCATTTTTAAGGTACCTATAGGCTTAGTAATACTAGTTGTACAAGAAAATTTGGGAAAAAACTATCAAAAGTTAGTCTTTTTGTGTTTTTGAGATTTTGTGTTTCGTCCAAGTGTTAACTGGATTCGTAATTTTTTTGTTTTAACCGAATTCACAACTTTTCAGTCTTAACCAATTGGCAGTCTTCAGTTATAACCGAATTAGCAGCCTCTCAAGTATAACCAAATTAGCAGCCTCTCAAGTATAATCAAATTCGCAGCTATCAAGTTCAACCGAATTCGCAGATACCAAGCTTAACCGAATTAGCAGCTTGCAATGTCAACCGAATCCGTAGCTATCAAGTTTAACCAAATTCGCAGTTTTGCAAACTTAACCGAATTAGCAATTTTGAAAGCCTAACCTAATTAGCAGTTTTTCAAGCTTAACCAAATTCGCAGTTTTACTTGACAACCTAAATCGCAAGTTTTCATTTGGACACCGAATTTGCAACTTAAGTTAAAACTCTCAAATTTGTTAACAAAATTATACGGTTTATTTCTGTGACTCATAAAATCCCGTGAAACATTCACTTGTTTTCCCGGTTTTATCAAGAATTATAAAATCATGTGTAGTTTCAAGACATAAAACACTCAAAATACAAATCATAACAACACAATTACTTTCAATCACCGTTCGATCAAACAAGAAATATTTTAACATACAACTTTCACAATGACAACTCTTGCTGACAAAGTGATTCTTTCGGGTGCTGACAATCGTCCACCTATGTTGGAAAAAGATATGTACGATTCTTGGAAAATCATAATGGAGCTATACATGATGAATAGACAACATGGACGAATGATTCTTGAATCCGTTGAAAATGGTCCACTCATCTGGCCTACGATTGAGGAGAATGGAGTGACTAGACCAAAGAAATATTTTGAGTTATCTGCTACGGAAGCAATTCAAGCTGATTGTGATGTCAAGGAAACAAATATCATTCTCCAAGGATTACCACTAGAGGTTTATGCACTTGTTAGCAATCATGAAATCGCCAAGGAACTTTGGGAAAGAATTCAACTTCTCATGCAAGGAACTTCATTGACGAAATAAGAAAGAGAGTGTAAGCTTTATGATGAATTCGATAAGTTTGCTTATAAGAAAGGGGAAACACTACGTGATTTCTACTTGAGATTTTCACTGCTACTTAATGACATGAACATCTACAATATGAAACTGGAACAATTTCAAGTGAACACCAAGTTTTTGAATACCCTTCCTCCTTAGTGGAGCAAATTTGTGACCGATGTCAAACTGGTCTGGGACTTGCACACAACTAATATTGATCAGCTTCATGCTTACTTGGGACAACATTAATTTCATGCAAATGAAGTTCGTTTAATGCATGAACACAACGCATATCCACTTGCTTTGGTTGCAACCCATCAGAAACCTTAGGTCTTCTTATCAAATTCATAAGAACGGTATATAAAAATCTCAATTTCAACACAAGTTTCACTATATCAGGTCCACAGTATAGATCACTTATCTGTTCAACAATCTCATCCAATTTCAACCATTTCAACTCTTTTTCAATCACTTACCGTTCCATACGATTATCAATCATCAGTTCACCATAACGTTTATTCTTTACAACCATCCATCTTCCAATTGGAATATGCTCCTACAGTTAACCAATAACCACAACAACCTGAATTTTCCTAACTAGACTCGGGTCTAATTGTTCTAGTATTTAAGCAAGGTGACGATCCCATTGATGCCATCAACCATATGATGTAATTCCTATCAGTTGTCGTCACATCCGGTTATCCTACCACCAACAACTAGCTGAGGAATTCGTCAAACCCTAGGCAACAAGCTACCATTAATGATGGAAGAGTGACTTTACAACCAGTACAGGGGAGGCAAATTTCTTTTGCTACGGGTACAAGTAGGACCTACACTCCAGGAGCAAGTGGAAGCAATTCTGGGAAACAAAGGACTGTTATTTGTTACAACTGCAAAGGGGAAGGACACATGTCCAAACAGTGCACTAAACCTAAAAGGAAACGGGATGATTCATGGTTTAAGGATAAAGTGTTGCTGGTACAAGCTCAAGCAAATGGTCAAATTCTACATGAGGAGGAACTAGCATTTTTGGCAGATCCAGGAACTGCAGAAGGTCAAGCCACACAGACTGTCATTACTCACAATGCTGCTTATCAAGCTGATGATTTGGATGCATATGACTCTGATTGTGATGAACTCAACACTGCCAAAGTTGCTCTCATGGTGAATTTATCTCATTATGGTTTAGATGCTCTTGCTGAGGTACACAATCCTGATAATGTGGATAACCATATGATTAATCAAGGTGTGCAGGTGATACCGTCTTCTGAATAGTCAAATGTTATGAACTATTCAAAGACTGAAATAACCAGTGATAGCAATATCATTCCTTATTCTCATTATGTGAAAGAATCATAACAGGCAGCTGTTCAGAATTCTAGCTCATCTACATAACAAGATGCACTGATATTATCTGTGATTGAACAACTGAAAACCCCCAAGTAGTTAATTGTACCAAGATAAATCTGGACAATAAAAGTGTCAATGATACTTTCACTGCTGAGCTTGAAAGATATAAAGAACAAGTTAATGTTTTGAAAGAAGGACAAAATGTTGATTTAAAGAGTAAAGATAATGTTTCAGATTCATATCAACAGTCTGTAGAGATTGATCATCTTAAACAAACTCTTTCAGAACATGTAAAAGAAAAGGAATCTTTAATGCAAACAGTTACTCTTCTCAAAAATGATTTTAAGAAAGAAGAATCTAGAAACATTAATAGAGAGATTGCTTTAGAAAAGAAGATCAAACAGCTGGATAATATTGTTTTTAAAAGAGATCAATCAGCACAAACTATTCACATGTTGATGAAACCTCAGTTATGATCATACCACTAAACAAGCTCTAGGTTTTCAAAATCCTTTCTATCTGAAGAAAGCTCAGCAGTTGGAACCAAAGCTTTATGATGGTAATGTCATTAAGAACACTAGTGCTATTGTGATTCCTGACTCCGAAGAGACCCTTGTGCTTGCTGAAGAGAGTCATTCAAAAATGCTTTTAAAACAACAGGATCCAATGATGTTAGAAAAGAAAGTTAATACTACACCAGTCGATTATGCTGCTCTTAACCAACTTTCTCAAGATTTTGAAACACGATTTGTTCCACAAACTGAATTATCTGCTGAACAAGCCTTTTGGTCTCAGAATTCTATGAATTCTTCAGATCCCACTCCTTCTTGTAGACCCACCAAAGTTGAGGTTCCTAAAGAACTTCCTAAAGTCAGCATGGTTAATACGAGTTTGAAGAAACTTAAACACCATCTTGCTGGTTTTGATGTGGTTGTCAAAGAAAGAACCACGGCCACAGCCATCACTGAGGGCTCGTGGGGGTTTGAACATACAAAAGCTTGTTTTAGGGATGAAATAATTCCATTTGTAAAAGCTCTGAAGGACTTATTCAATACATTCGATCAATATTTAATTGATGAACTTTCTGAAGTCCAAAATGTCTTTCATCAAATGGAACAGGCTGTGGAACAACATCGTTTAGAGTCAAAAATGTTTGAAGTTAAAATGAATCAAGTTTTAAATGAAAACGAACGACTCTTGGAACAAGTCATCAACAAAGATATAGTGAACATAATTATGAATTCTTCTGTGGATAATGCTTATGTGAATGTGCATGAATGTGAAAAGTGTCTCAAACTTGAGACTGAGCTTCTTAACAAAAAGGATTTCATTGAAAAAGAGACTTACGATAAACTGTTTAGAAGTTTTACCACTCTTGAAAAACATTGCATCTCTTTAGAAGTTGATACTCAACTTAATCAGGAAATTTTTCAAAGAGACAATTCTGTTTCAAATCAAAGTGCTCCAACTTTTGATCATTATTTTGAATTAAATGAATTGAAAGCTCAGTCCCAAGAGAAAGATACAGTCATAAAAAAGTTGAAAGAGAGAATTAAATCTCTAAGTGGAAATATAAATGAGGATAAGATCAAAAAGGACATAGAAGAGATTGAAATGATAAATATTAAATTGGAACATAGGGTGTCAAAACTTATTGCCGAGAATGAAAATTTGAAACAAACCTATAAGTAACTTTATGACTCGATCAAACCAACACGTATTTGATCAAAAGAACAATGTGATGCTTTAGTTAGTCGAGTTAATCAAAAGTCTGTAGAAATCTCTGATTTGAATGTAAGTCTTCAGGAAAAACATTTGGTCATTACAGCTCTCAAGAATGAATTAAGAAAACTTAAAGGAAATGATTTAGCTGATAATGTTCTTACCAAACACTCTATTGCTCTAGAAATGCTTAAAATTGATGTAAACCCCATAGCCCTTAGATTGTTGAACAATAGGACAGCTCACTCTGACTACGTTAGGCACACTCAAGAACAAGCTATGATTCTTAGGGAAATAGTGGAACAAGGATAACAAAATCCTCTAAATAATTCCTTAGACTTTGCTTGTAAGTATACAAAACACATTCAGGAGTTGCTTATAATAATCAGACAAACCTGCCCCAACATCAACAATTCAAGTGATAAATTAGTGGCTGTGACCCTAAAGAACAAGGACAAAAGAGTTAGATTCACTGAGCCCGTCACATGCTCAGGAAACATAAACACAAAAACAGCTTCTTCATCAAACCTAGTTTCTAACAAACCTATGTTGTCTTCTACAGGAGTAAAACCGTCTATTAGTGCTAGCAGAACACGGCCTTCAGGCAATACAAAGAAACATAAGATTCAGCAAACACCAAGTAGAACTCAAAAGAATAAAGTAGAAGCCCACCCTAGGACAGTTAAATCTAGTTTGAAAAATAAGAATTGGTTTGTTGAACCTAAAGGAAATGTAAATATGTAGTATTCCAAGCTTAATGTGAATTCTAAACTTCTATGTGTTAAGTGTAATGGTTGCATGCTTTCTGATAATCCTGATTTGTATGTTCTTGATTTTATCAATGATGTGAATTCTCGTACTAAATCTAAATCTGTTATGAAAAGTTTAAAAAGAAAAGTTTGGAAACCAGCAGGAAAAGTGTTCACAAATATTGGATTCACTTGGAGACCTACTGGTCGAACCTTCACTATAGTAGGAAATGTGTGCCCTATAACTAGGATAACCACAACTGCTGAAGTTCCCCTTAGGAAACCAACTGCTCTAGAAAGTGATACACCTAAGCTTGTAGTAACATTGGTTTACTCAAGGAAACCTAGGAAATCTAAAACTAATGTTCCCGTTAGCAAACCTAAGAATATTAAATCTATATCAGCTAACAAAAAGGAACCCAATAAATCTTGGGGATCCATAGTTTCTAATGTTCCATCTTCCTCTCTTGATGAATGCAGGTTGTCCAAATTGTTCTCTGGTATTTGGACTCTGGCTGCTCTAAGCATATGACCGGAGATTGCTCCCAGCTCACCAATTTTGCCAATAAATTCTTAGGTACAGTGAAATTCGGAAATGGTCACGTGGCAAAGATATTGAGATATGGTGATTATCATATTTGGAATGTTACGATATCAAGTGTTTACTACGTAGAAGAACTTGAACACAACTTATTCTCTATTGGACAATTCTGTAATTCAAACCTTGAAGTTGCTTTTCGTCAACACACCTGTTTCATTCATAAGCTAGAAGGTGTTGATCTATTGACTGGATCTCAAGGAAACAATCTGTATACTCTGTCTCTTGGAGATATGATGACGTCCTCTCCTATATGTCTCTTGTCAAAGGAATCAAAGACTAAGTCCTGGATATGGCACCGATGTCTATCTCGTCTGAACTTTGGTGCAATCAACCATTTAGCTAGACACATTCTTGTTTGAGGTCTCCCTAAGCTAAAGTTTAAAAAGGACCATTTTTGTTATGCGTGTGTAATGGGCAAAAGTAAGAAAAAACCTCACAAACCTAAATCTGAAGACACCAACCAAGAAAAACCATATCTCTTACACATGGATCTTTGTGGACCAATGCGTGTCGCAAGTGTTAATGGAAAGAAGTACATCCTCGTCATTGTCGATGATTACTCTCGATTTACATGGGTAAAGTGCTTAAGGTCAAAAGATGAAGCTCTAGATTTCATAATCAAGTTTCTCAAGATGATCCAAGTGCGACTTAAAGTACTTGTCTGACGAATCAGAACAGATAATGGAACTGAATTTGTTAATCAAACTTTGCGTGAATATTATGAGAAGGTTGGCATCTCTCATGAAACATCTGTTGCTCGCTCTCCACAGCAAAATGGTGTCGTTGAAAGACGTAATCGTACGCTAATTGAAGCTGCCCGCACAATGTTGATTTATGCAAAAGCTCCGTTATTCTTATGGGCAGAAGCAGTTGCTACCGCATGTTACACCCAAAATCATTCCATTATACGTCTTCATCATGGCAAAACACCATATGAGCTTTTACATGACAAACTTCCCGACTTATTGTTTTTTCATGTATTTCGTGCACTCTTCTATCCGACAAATGATAGTGAGAACTTGGGTAAGTTACAACCAAAAGTTGATATTGGTATTTTCATTGGCTATGCACCCACAAAGAAAGAATTTCAAATTTACAACAGATGTACCAGACGAATCATTAAAATAATTCACGTAGATTTTGATGAGCTGACAGCTATGGCTTCTGAACATAGCAGTTCAGGACCCGCACTTCATGAAATGACTCCTGCTACAATCAG
The DNA here is from genome assembly GCA_026074375.1 of Tanacetum coccineum. Lineage (NCBI taxonomy): Eukaryota > Viridiplantae > Streptophyta > Magnoliopsida > Asterales > Asteraceae > Tanacetum > Tanacetum coccineum. The sequence goes on from BQNB010065521.1 coordinate 34,774, forward strand.
TTTAGGATTCGTGCCAAACCATCCTCCATCAACACCGTTTGTACCACCTTCAAGAACTGATTGGGATATTTTGTTTCAACCACTATTTGATGAATTAATCAACCCTACATCAAATGTTGATTGCCCAGCCCCTGAAGTCA
>BQNB010065522.1:0-34913 GCA_026074375.1 Tanacetum coccineum
TTACTTAATTTTGATTTCTGGTGTTAATAGTTTATAAAAAATAAGCGTTATTGCAAGGTAAGGTATATGAAATGACTTGATACTTGATAGTATATGTTTTGTTAACATATTTATGGTAAGCTTACGAAAACATATGCATAGAGACGAGGTATTACATAATACTAAAAGGATAATAATTGATGTGTAACAACATTGTAAGAAAGGTTTAATTTAGATTTAAAAAAAACTAATTTCTATTGTTTGAATTTTATTTAATTGGAGAAGCCTAATAATACTATTTATAAAATAAAGTAAATATACATTAGAGTATGAACATGTAAATTGGAGTATGAACATGTACGCGTACGATATAATGGTATATATGTTATATATTTGATGCGTCGAATATCTGGGAGCGGATAAGACGTATTATAACCTCGGAGACATGTATTGGTAGCCACGTGTAGAAAAGGATATAGCTACCTATGTTAGCAATTGTCGGATTTGTTTAAGAGGTGAAGACTGCAATGTCAAAGACTTTTGGCTTGCTGCAACAACCTAAGATACTTGAGTGAAAATGAGATAGAATCACCATGGATTTTATCACTAAATTTCTAAGGTCAAAGTAGCGAGTATGATGTGAATTGGGTGATGGTCGATAGACTGACCAAGTTAGCTTAATTTCTAGCTATACAAGAAGATTTCAAGATGTGAAGTTGGCAAAGATTTATATTGATGTGATAATAACAAGGAATGGAATTATGGTGTTGATAAACTCAGATTGAGATGGATGATTTACCTCGTGGTTTTGGCAGACGCTGCAAAAAGTGTTAGAGACACGATTGGATTTGAGTACTGCTTAGCATCCTCAAGCGGATAGACAAAGTGAACGTATGATTCATACTTTGGGAAGATGTAATGAGGGCATGTGTTATTGATTTTGGTTGTAGTTATCATTCGAGCATTTGGTGTGCTCCGTTTGAAGCTTTGTATGGAATGAAATGTAGGTCGCCTGTTCTATGGGCAGAAATTGGAGAGAGTAGTTTGACTGGGCCTGAGTTAGTACTAGATACGATAGATAAGTTAGTATTGATAAAATAAAAGCTCAAAGCGGCAAGAGATCGTCAAAAGAGCTATGCAGATAAGAGCCGTAAATCGTTAGAGTTTGAGGTGGGTGATAGAGTACTATTGAAGGTGTCGCCTTGGAAGGGCGTAGTGCGTTTTTGAAAGAAGGGTAAGTTGGCACCCAGATACATAAGACCATTCGAGATCCTTGAAAGGATCAGCCCCATAGGTTATCGGTTAAGATTGCCCGAGGAGTTGAGTAGTGTGCATGACACATTCCACATGTCAAATTTGAAGAAGTGTTTGACGGATGCTAATTTGCATGTGCCGTTGAATGAAATCAAAATCGACAATACTTTACGTTTTGTTGAGGAACTCGTAGAGATTATGGACCGTGAGATTAGGAATTTGAAGCGTAGTAGGATTTTGCTTGTAAAAGTTCATTGGAATTAAAAGCGTGGTCCCGAGTTCACTTGGGAGGAATATCCACACTTGTTCGTTGAGTAAGGGATCATTGAGAGTTTTAGTTGAAGTTGGGTACGTAAGGTTTCTTGTAGACCTTAGTATGCCCTTAGATGTGTTTGTGTGATTCTAGTTAAAGTTATTTTATGAATAAACTCGAAGTCGAGCTTATTCTTCAAAAACGTTGGGCTTTGTAACAACTTATAACTTGGCGGTCAAAGAAGTTCTTGTTTGATGAGTTATGAGACCGGGTTGTAAATGATGTTGTTACGCAACTGAAGGTTTTTGACGAGTCTTCTCGATGACGGGCGAGGTTCAGGTAGTTGGATGTTTCTTTTCATTTGGAGCGGTTATGCTGCTATGCGTACCCTTTTGTGGGTAGACAAAGTGGTTAGCAGTAAGATATCTTGTGAAAGTTAGTTGGAATTCGAAGTGTAATTTGATGTTAATCATGGGTATGGGAGGCCTACTTGGATAGATAAGTATCCCTCGATTTTATTGTTTGGTGATGAAGAGTTGGAACCTTTTTGTTAACTCGGGACAAGATTTCTAAAGGAGAGCGGAGATACGTGTGACAACCGGACTTGAGCAGGTTTGTCAAATTTTTCGTTAGTGTTTGACTTATGTAATATGTTGCAATGTTATGGGTTATGTAATTATTTGTGAGTATTCGTGTTATATGTGTTTATGTGGGTTATGTGAGATTTGATAATCAATCCATTGAACGTGATCGTCTCATTGGATTGGATTGGTGTTGGATTTTTTGAAGTTCATTTCGTTCACTTTTAGTGACAAGGAAATAATTTTGGTGATTTAAGCGGTTTCGGATTAATTGTGTATGTAATTATTACGTATACGTATTTTTGTGTTAGTGATTTAAGATAAGATTAGGTTTTAGAAGTTGAATTAATGTGGAAAATATGACCTACGAGAAGGGAAATGGGTTTGTAAAATATAAGAGTTTTAATGAAATTTCTAAAAATAGGAAGTATGTTGGTGAAATAAAAAGTTATTTTTAGAAAGTAATTTATAAGCAAAATGGTTTACCAAATTAGCTTGGGTTTTTATAAAAACTTGAGGTATTGAAGGTAATTAATTAATTAATAAAAGATAAAAAAATATTTTTTTATACATGAATAGTAAAATACGAATTTTAGGGAAAATAAGGAAAAAAAAGAAAATCAAAGCCCAAATTTAACTAGGACTCAAATCGGGAATTTTATATCTATATATATCAACCATTATACCTAGAACGAAATTTTCCTCCCCTCCTATTGAATTATTTGGCCGAATATCTCAAGAAAAGAAGAAGAAAAATTAAGGTTTTGATTTTGTGAAGAAAACAAGCTTTAAGGTATGTTTAGTTTTTTTAATTAGTTTAATTATTGATTTAATTCATGTAACAAGAGTTATGGTGGATCTAGGATTTCATAATATTCTTTAAATTAAAGTTTATAATATATTAGTTTTTTAAGGTTTTTGTAATCAATTAGATGACGTGTTGTGTAAACGTAGGGTTTAGATCACGTTAGAACTTGATTTAGATTGGGGCAGAATTTAGGGCTGTGTTGTTTGGCTCATATCTCAATGATGGTAATAGATTTTGTCAAGTTTCCGGTGTCTATGATGTAACTTAGAGAGTCTAGTTCGAAAGTACATCCGACTCGAACGGTTTTTAAGGTCGGGAAGTCAGTCAAACGTTGGTTGCAAGAAACGTTGTCAAAGCAGTAAATACGGGTCAGATTTAGGTCAGATTACGAGGTATAAAACCCCCACTTAAAATTCGAACATAGCTTATCCCTTCTACATTAGTTTAGTTCTATTTGTCTATTAGAAATCCTCAAAAGGAGAGCTTCTGATTTGGAGTCTAAGTATGGTTTTTAGGTCCAAACGTTTTAGTGTGCAAACATATCTGATTTGGGACTGTTTTGAAGTTTGATTTTCTTAGGAGTATTTGTGCATGTAAATGGCTCTTAGGAATCATGAGGTAGTTAATATACTCATAAATGAACATAGGTGATTTTTTGGTATGTAATTATAGAGGTACAATTAAGGTTGAGTTTTGAGTACATTAATTCACGTTAAAATTCTGCAGTTTTGAACAAATTGTGGATAAACTAGTGAAACTTGTTAACGAAGTGGTTAATGTTGGGTATGGTGTCGGGGTGACCCATGGGATTAATAGTATAACCTTGGACAATCCATTAATATGATTGTTACATGTGCATTAAGCTTTTGTCTTAGTAGCGTGTAACACGAGTTATTTTGTTGTTTAGATTTGTGCTAGTTGTTTGTGAAGCTTTTTGTTGGAATCTTTTGGAAAGCTAAGCAAAGGTGAGTTTCATAGCCCCTTTTTCTCATGTTATTTTGGGGTGAGAATGATGCTTGTTGTCGTGTTAAAATGTTTTTAAGCTTGTTGTAGTTATGTGTATTGGATCGTGGGCACGTTCCGTCCCGTTGCGTTATGATATGATATGTTTGGTATTGTGGATCCCAATATGCAAAATGAGGTTTGGCGGTGATAAGACTGCGTGAGCTAATATGAGGCCATGTAGCGCACATATGAATTTGGTATGATTGTGGATCGTGGGCACGTTCCGTCCCATTGTGGTTAATTGGTGTCATGAATTGTTTTGGTAATTGCAGCAGCTAATTGAAAGTTTATTTTGGGATATTGTTGTATGTCGTAAACCTATGATTCTCGCTCAACTTTATGTTGCCGTTTTAAGCATCATTTTACGCTGCGTAATGGTGCTAAAATAGAGCGAAGTATCTAGAAGATGGACGTAAGGAGCTTGAGTTTATTTGTGCTTTCTTTTTAAATTAATGCGTTTGTATGAATTGTTTGCATTATGTTTTGCATATCATTTATTGACGAGACATATTTCTTATTAATAAAGACACCATTAGGTTTTGGGTATTCTTATGACACTTTGTGTCTTTGCTTTACTTTAGTTTTCATTTTAGTTTCTCTATTTAGATACCATGTGTTGTGATGATATCCTTTATTACTTTACGCCTCCCATTTCCGCCTCTGGCGGGGTGTTGACTGATTGGGTATCAGATCCTTTGGTTAGAGAGAAGTAGGTGGTGAGCCGAGACTATAACCTAGAGGTCCTTCTATGTAGGATGCATTTAGGGATTAAGTGTTTAATGCTTAATTGCTATTGCTTCCCTCTATTTTTGCCATAGCTTATTATATCTAGATTTTGCTAAGTTGTCATTTTAGTATTGTCTACCAATTATCTGATATGTTACGTATTTCTTTCTTAGTATCTTATTTAGTTTTCCCTACTGTAAGAAGTCTCGTTGGGAACCATTTTCCCAACTGGACTTGAGCGTTATAAGGAGCCTCTTGTGGAACCAAAGGAGATAGGATAGTTGATCGTTTGTCAGATGCGCATAGTAGGGCATGGACACCATGGGTCGGGTGAATTTCTTGCGAAGGGAAAGTCAAAAACCATGCGAGACCCAGATAAGTTTTTTCCGTCCTTTACCTCGTCCATGTTGTTATTGATTATTTTTTATAATATTTCACTATTTGGAAGTCATTGCGGAGACTTTTCTTCCTTTTGTCGTCTCAGATTTCAGTTGAATATAAGTAAGTAGTTATTTGATGGAGCATCTTTTATGTGTTAAGTTGGAGTGGTTTAAGATGTGCAATGTGGTATATGTGCTTATATGTGAATTATGATTGATATAGGTAGTCTTGGAAGTAAGTACACGTGTGAAAGGAAAACTTATATTATGGTGGCAACATTATTATAAAGGCGTCATCGTAGACTTGTGACCATGATTGCATTTATTTGTGTTTGGTTGTAAGGTGGTAGAGTAATATGTTTTTCTTTGATATGTGTATTCATGATAAGGATGGTGGTATGGGTAAAGAATTATTCTCTTATCCTAATGGGAGGATATGTTAAGTTGAGTTGTATAGATAGTAAGTTTCTCTTCTATCTAGTAATTGCGGATACCTAGTATTGCTTTTATAGAGGTTGCTCGTTTGCTCGGTTGTTTGTTCGGATTTCCTAAGTCTAAGCTTAGCATCCCTTCATCGTACTTTGTTAGTAAGGATACCTGATTTTTCCTATTCGACGTCTCGATGTATATTGGTTGTTCGGAATCTGCTCTTTCGATTATAGGCGCGTTTCGTTAGTTCTTTCGTTGCATTGATTACTCGTATGAGTATCAAACGTTTCTTTTAAGCACTAATTGTTCCTAACATATTAGTGTGGATCATTACTCCCTTCTTTGTATATCCCTTGGTTTTCGTAACCCGTTGGCGACGTGTTAGTATCGGATGTTTTAGGTTTGCTTGTTGATGTTTTTAGGATAAGACCTTACGTTTTTTTTGGGTACGTAACGTCTTGCATGAGTTTTCTTGTACGAGTTCGTTTGATTCTATTTTGAGTATATGGTTCCTGGTATTTTCTTTCGTTTTCAAAACGAATAGAATTATGTCTAGAGTCTTATTACGGTGTTTTACGATACCTGTTCGGTATTATGGTTGGTCATTTGTTTGAGTAACATATTTTTATAATTGACTGTCTAATTATAAAAACTCTTTGGAGTATTTGTGTTAGTGTTGAGAAAACTTGTTTAAAATTGATCTTTGTAAAAGAATATGTTTAAATGGTCTATACAAAATCGTGATATGAAAATTTTTAAGTGGTTTAATAAATTTTATTTTATTATAAAAAGCTGGTTTAAAGTGATTCATAATGGTAAGGTGCGATACACCATTAAATAATAAACAATTTCATTATTATTTAAAATGATTTTTATACATAAAGTGACATTCTTAATTTAAATTTATTTTTATAAAAACATTATTTAATTTGGTCTTTCGAGTAAAGTCGATAATTGGTATAAGAATTTTCGTCTTTCATATTGATATTTTTTTTGTGTTCATTTGTCGTGGTACGAATGTTGATTTTCTTTCGTTGCGTTTTCTCTCGGTGCATATAGGTATCCTTTCTTTCAAAGGATTCTTATGTCATTTGATCCACGTCTATTTGCATATGTGGAATCTCCTATATGCATTCTAGCCTTTGACTCGATATTCGTTTGTTATCCTATTTGATTGTTCGTCACCCTTGGACTTGTTGATCACCATGGAGTCGTGGAAAGCATTGGATATCTATTGATTTTCATTTGTGGGAATGGACTAGTTATCCAAAAGGAAGTTCGTGATAGTATGTCATGAGAAGGTGGTTAGGATACCGTTGGAAGGTGATGAGATACTTCAGGTTCATGGTGAACGTACTTAATGAGTCGTGAAAACCTTAATGAACACAAAGGTAGATGAACCAAAATTGAGTGATATTTCCGTCGTACGAGATTCATTGATGTGTTTCCGAAAGATTTGTCGATGACCACCATGACGACAAGTTGAATTTCGCATAGATTTAGTTCATGGAGCGATGCCAGTTGCAAAGTCTCCGTATCGTCTAGCACCCTTAGAAATGCAAGAATTGTCTGAACAACTTCGAGAGTTGCAAGACAAGGGTTTCATACGACCTAGTCATTTTTATCGTGGGGATGCACTAGTTCGTTTGTAAAAGAAAAGCATTGGAGTCCATTTGAACGTTAGTGTGATTTAGAGTGGAAGGAGAAGTTGTAATGCTAAGTTACTAAGAGTGAATTCAGTGAAGATCGAGAAAGTACCTACGAAACATCTGTGATTGATTAGTCTTAGGATTGGCAGTTAATACCAACTTTCATCAGCAGACTTTTTCTAAGATTATAAAACCCCTTACTTCCCTAACTGAGAGGAATCAGAAGTATGAGTGGGGCGCATACGAGAAGAGGCTTTCTAGACTTTGAAGAATGATTTGTGTGACGCTTTGATTAATCGAATGTAGTAGTTGATGCGTTGAGAAGAAATGGAGAGTGAAACTAAGACGAGTAAGAGCAATGTCCATGACTATCCAGTCAAGTGTTAAGGACAAGATATTGGCTACTTCAAGCGAGACGTCCAAGGTAGAGAACACACCAGCAGAAATGCTGCGTGACCTGGACCAGCGAATTTTTTTTAGATTGTTGAACCCCCTTACTTCCCTAACTGAGAGGAATCAGAAGTATGAGTGGAGCGTAGAACAAGAAGAGGCTTTTCAGACTTTGAAGAATGATTTGTGTGATACTCCGATAAAGCGAATGTAGTGGGTGATGCGTTGAGTAGAAAGGAGAGAGTGAAATCAAGACGAGTAAGAGGAATGATACTGACAGCCCAAAGTGAGGCGTTCAAGTAAGAGAACGTACTCACAGAAATACTACATGGTTTAGAGCAACAGATGGAAAGAAAAGGAGACGAGAGTTTGTACTTTATGGATCGAATTTGGGTTCTATTGGTAGGAAGTGTAATGGTTGAGGCCCATGCATCAAGGTACTTGGTACATCCGGGAGCGGATAAGACGTACTATAACCTTGGAGACATGTATTGGTAGCCACGTGTAGAAAAGGATATAGCTACCTATGTTAGCAATTGTCGGATTTGTTTAAGAGGTGAAGGCTGCAATGTCAAAGACTTTTGGCTTGCTGCAACAGCCTGAGATACTTGAGTGAAAATGAGATAGAATCACCATGAATTTTATTACTAAATTTCCAAGGTCAAAGTAGTGAGTATGATGTGATTTGGGTGATGGTCGATAGACTGACCAAGTTAGCTCATTTTCTAGCTATACAAGAAAATTTCAAGATGTGAAGTTGGCAAGGATTTATATTGATGAGATAATAGCAAGGAATGAAATTCTAGTGACGATTAACTCAGATTAAGATAGACGATTTACCTCGTGCTTTTGGCAGACGATGCAGAAAGTGTTAGAGATGCGATTAGATTTGAGTACTGCTTAGCATCCTCAAGCGGATGGATAAAAGTGGAAGCATGATTCAAACTTTGGAAGATATAATGAGGGCATGTGTTATCGATTTTGGTGGTAGTTATCAATTGAGCATTCGGTGTGCTCCGTTTGAAGCTTTGTATGGAAGGAAATGTAGGTTGCCTGTTCTATGGGCAGAGATTGGAGAGAGTAGTTTGACTGGGCCTGAGTAAGTACTAGATACGATAGATAAGGTAGTATTGATAAAAGAAAAGCTCAAAGCGGCAAGAGATCGTCAAAAGAGCTATGCAGATTAGAGACGTAAACCGTTAGAGTTTGAGGTGGGTGATAGAGTACTATTGAAGGTGTCGCCTTGGAAGGGCATAGTGCGTTTTTGAAAGAAGGGTAAGTTGGCACCCACATACATAGGACCATTCGAGATCCTTGAAAGGATCAGGCCCGTAGCTTATCGGTTAAGATTACCCGAGGAGCTGAGTAGTGTGCATGACATATTCCATGTGTCAAATTTGAAGAAGTGTTTGGCGGATGCTAATTTGCATGTGCCGTTGAATGAAATCAAAATCGACAAGACCTTACATTTTGTTGAGGAACTCGTAGAGATTATGGACCGTGAGATTAGGAATTTGAAGCGTAGTAGGATTTTGCTTGTAAAAGTTCATTGGAATTAAAAGCGTGGTCCCGAGTTCACTTGGGAGCGCGAAGACCATATGAAGTCTAAGTATCCTCAGTTATTTGTTGATTGTGCTGTTGAAGACAGAAAACAAGCCATCTAAATAACATAATGGAGATGGAATGGAAAAAGACTTGTGCAAACATCAAGGCCAAAGTCGCAAAATGCCAAAGTCAGACGTCAATCACTGGAAGTATCAAGCAGTTCAAACGGAGCGGAACTGAAATGAATACTAATGGATGCAAAGCTTTAACCCTTCTGATGGGGGGAACGGGAAAGCCCAATAGTATATTTATGAAGGATGATGAAGCCCAACATGGGCCTCAATCATTACAAAGCATTTGTGTGCAATTGACAGATGTGAGACTTTGAAGGCCAATCTAGCCCGTGTTTACAAGCCAAGTATTGTTAAGAAAATTAATAATAATGCGCACTCGCTCTAAAATTAAATAATACAAAGAATATATGAAAAGAGAAGATAACAACTAAGAAAAATGATACAAAAAAAAAAAAATCCATCAAATAAGTGAGAAGAAGTGCTGATAGATTATGATATATAATATAAATTATTAATTTATAATCGGATGTAGAAAGATTATATAACGTAAAAATTAATGTAAAAGATAATAATTTTAAATAATTCTTCAAATTTATGAGCTCACATATTTTTTAATGATAATCATCAACTTCTGTTAGAATAGCAAATCTGTCTCCAAGTTATTGTTAATTGACAATTGTGAAAAGGTTTTTAATTTGCACATATTTATCATTAATAGAAGACGTTGTTTGTTTGTGAGGATTGGTGTGGTTGGTTGGTGGGGAGGTTGGTGGTGTTTTTGGAAGGTTTTGAGGTTTTGATGGTTGGGTGTGCGTAAGTAGGATGCGTCTGGCTTTTTGTTGTGCTATTTGGTTAGGATTGTGTTGGTTGTTGTGTTGTGTTATTCGGTGTTGGTTGTTTGGTTTTGCTCTTTGGTGATGGTTGCTTGGAGGGTCTTGGGATTGTGCGTTTTTAGGTTGTGCTTTTGATCATTTATGGGTTAGTTTCGATTGAAGGTTTTAGGTGTATTGTTGTTTGTTACTTGGTTGTATTATTTTGTTTTGGGGGTTTTGTTCGGGGATTGCACTCTCTTGTATGATCGTGTTTCGTTTTGAGAGAGAGGTTTGTTTGGGATGGTGGGTTTTTCTTGTTAGAAGAGGCGTTTTGTTTTTTGTTGTGGGTGATTATGGAGGTGTTTGTGTGTATGATTTGATTTCTGATTCTGTTTTATCGTTTTGTTTTAAGGGGATGGTTTTTGTTGCTGTGTTGATGCGTTTATTTTGTTGTTTCAGGTTATAATTTGCTTTTTTTTTGAGTTTAAATTATGCTTTTCTTGTTAAAAGGTATATTTTTAATGATAAAAATAAAATAAAATAATAAAATAAATTATTTTAAAAAATTTCGAAAAAAAATTAATCAAAAATTATTATTTAAAAGTATAACTAAATGTATTTTTATTAAAATGAATAAGAATTTAAATATTTTTTTTTAATATTATAAATATTTATAAAATTATAAAATAAAAAAATATAAAATGAATCTATTTAAATAAAAATTAATTAAAAAAAAAAATTAAAAAAAATCAATAACCATTAATAAAATACCCACTAAAAAGTTATCAATATATTTTCTAAATCTTAATTAAAAAAAAAGTAAAAATATATAATCTTTATAATTACATTTTTTTTTAGATTATATTCATTTAAAATAAATAATATTTAATAAAAAAATAAAAATGGATATATAAAAAAAATAAAATAAATCATTCAAATAATTTGATTTGATAATAAATAAAATTAAATAAATTTATTAAAATTTTAAAATCAATCAAAAATTTCTAAATATATAAAAAAATATAAATTTTAAAATCCAAATTCATTAATAATACTACAAAAAACAAACCAAATTCAAAACAAACAAACCAAATAAAAACACAAAACTACAAAACCAAACCACCACACTAAACAAATAAACTATACAATCATAAAATATTCAACATCATGAATATTTATAAAATCTTATATATCATAAAAATTAATAAATAAAACGTATTAAATAAAAATATTAAAAAAAAAGATAATAAGTATAATGGTTTAAATAAGCTTAAAACAGTATAATATTTATATCTACAACATAATATAAAATAATTAAAATAAAAATGTTATTCTAAATATTAATTATATCTATTTAATTTACAATTATTTTTATATAATAAAAAAAAATAAATAATATTTTTACATAAAAATATAAATTAATATAATAATAATTTCTAAAAATATTTTATAATAAATATACATTATAAAAAATAAGTATCAATATTAAAAAAAAACCAAATAAATATATATAATAAAATATATCTCTATATTTTCTTTAATAAAATATAATAATTATGCTTTAAAAAATCATCTCTAAATTAAATAAAACATCATTTATGATCATTATTATAAAATTTATATAATTATAAATATTAAATTCAATGTTTAGCAATTGTCACTGTTAGATAGAGAGAGTATACCCCTGAACCTTATGGGCCTTAAAAAGCCCTTAAATAAGGTGAAAACTTATTGGGCAGCACACTCAATTGGGCCAATAAAGCCCGAAAAGCCCAACAAAAGCCATTATCTTTTTATAAACTATAGGGACTAAAGTTGTCATTTTTTTAAAGTGTTTTATAAAGAAAAGTGGTTACAAAGAGAAGACAAGAAATGCCAAATGGCAGTTTTCTTCTTCTTTTTATAGGTAATAAAACGCAGGTGCAGTTTTGCAATAGTCAAAATCTCTTTAATTTCTTTTGTTTAAAACGACAAGGGACTTAATTGCCACTTTCCAAAACTGATTTATAAGTGTAAATAAGCTTTAAAAAGAAATGAAATGTTCGAGAGCGTGAGGGACCATTAGAGCATCTTTTCCAAAGAATCCTTTTTAACCTGCAACCACTAATACCATAACCCTGTGGCGCCAAAACTATAAACAATCAAATTCGTTCATAAGCCCTCCCCAATCACAAGCAAACACGTGGCATAACCTAATTGGTCTAAACACCTCATCACTCCAATCCAACGGCCATAAATGGTTTTAAAATGATCTACGGCCAAGATTGAATGGAAGCTTCACGAATTTCTCACTCCTCTTCATCTATTCTCTATAAATAGAGCTGTTAGGGTTCAGTTTTCAGTTGTTGTTTTTCTGTTTTTAATTTTCATTTTGTATTTTCCTTCAATTTTAAGCAATTTTTTCTTTCAAGTTTTTAAATAGCTTTAAGCTCTTGTACTGTTGTTCTTTACTCTTGTACTTCATCAATTTAGCAATATCATTCAGTCTACAAGCTTCTTGTGTTCTTCTATTTTAATTTGAAGTGATTTTAATCAAATAAGCTCTAAATAAGCTCATTTGAGCTTATTACTTTTCATAAGCTCAAACCTAGTCAAATTCTGTCTTTAAGCATTCATTTACTCAAACCTATCAATTTACATTCAAATAATGAGAACTTGAGTTGTGTTGTGTTCATTTTGGAAGCTAAAAGGACAATAAGCTCAAATCTAGCTTATTGAGGTTTAGAGGCAAGGTGCCAGTAGGTATAAGCTTTTAAAGTCACTCACTCAACTAGAGTGACTTTGGTGCTGAGACAACAACAATTTCAGGTTTAAATTTCTTAAGTTTCAATTTAGCTTATTTTTTTTAGCTTAAAATCATTTGCTTATTTCTATTCATCTTTGTTTAATTTTTGTCAAACATGTTTGTTTATGTTCAAGCTCTATCTGTTTTCAGTGTTAATTGGATTAAAATTGTATGAGCCTAGTTCCTCTTGTAAAACTGAAACATTAGTGTATTAAGCTAGGAGAGAAACTAGCTTAATCTCACTAATAAGCTGTAGGTTTTTTAGCTTATAAAGCTTTATTAGGTCATTTTTAGCAAGAGTAGATAAAGTGTTTTAAAAGTTTTAGTGTTAAATAGATTTGAAGTGAAAATGAGTTTGACAGTTTTAGTTTAAGGCAGTGTTTGGATTAAGCCTAAATTGACTCTTAAAGTCAACTCTACTTTGTCAAAACATATCATTTAGCTGAATTAGGTAATATAACAAGAATTTAAACAAGTTTTAGAAATTAGTTTGTAGTTGTTAAAAATCTAGAGTTTAAAAACTCTACATCAGCACCAGGGCAATTTTCAGTAAGTTTAACTATAAAATTTGTGAGTTAAAAAGAACTTAGAGATTATACATAGATCATTCAGTATTAGATACTATTAGTAAGTAGAATTTTAGAATTTTCAGTGTAGAGTTTAGCTTGTATTGAGTACCTTGCACACTGCATCAGCAAACATTACATGACAGCAACAATGTTAAGTGTAGTATAATTCATTCTCTGAATTTTCCATTTCCATTAGAAAAGTTTGAAAAATCTTTTATCTAGGTTAATTCAAAGTCAATAGCATAGCTTATTTTCAAAATCTCAGCATCTAAAGTTTAGTAATAAGCCTTCTAGCTTATTTGAAAAAAGCCTAAAAAACTGTTTCAGAAAACCTTGCACACTTCCATCTTAATTTTCTTGCTAATGTTGTTAACACTAGGTTAAGCTTAGTTTAGAATCTTTTAATACACATCTTAAACATCAATAAGTCTCTTTTGTTTCTCTGTTTCATCAAATAATAAGCTCTAAATAAGCCAAAAACCAAAAAGCTTGTTAAACTCCTAGTTTCTGTGACAGCAACTTAGATGCTTATTTTCTAGCTTATTCTGTGGATAAAAGTCCAAGTTGCTTTCATTAATGTTGTTTAGAATAAGCCCTTTAGCAAGTTTGTAGTTTTAAGTTTTTTCTGAAAAGCACTTTTTAATAAGCAAAAATAAGCCAAATTCGTAGGGTCTGTTTTGTACTTTTCTTAAAGTCTAGGGTTACCCGTTTTCTCTATAGTGTAAAATTTCCCTAGTTACCCCGCCTACCCTGTTCTTTCCTTTCTTACCATTTCTACCCTGTCTTTCTTAATAAATAAAATAGATTTAATATTTTAGTTTTTAGTTTAAATAATTAGGGTTTATAGTTTTAATTACATAAATTAGGGTTCAATTGAGTTATAAAAATTAGGGCTTTTCATTCCATTAAATTTCTGCACTCTTTTAGCATATTAAAACCATTTTTCTATATTTTTCCAGTTAAATTTGTATTTTCTAGCAATTAAAGTAGATTTTAGTTATAACTTTTTCTTATAAAAATCATAAAAAATAGAAAAATAGATGAAAAATTAAAATTCTTTTTGCATTAATTTTCATTTTAAATCTAGTATTTTTGAAAAATAAAAGAAAAATTTTAGTGTTAATTTTTAGAAAAAGTTTATTTTTGTTAATTAATTAAATCTTAGAAAATTCATAAAAAATCCAAAAATTAATAAAAAAATATTTTTCTTTTTTATAAAATTTTCTTTTGTCATTTAGTGTCTAGGAAAAATATAACATTTAGTATAGGTTTAATTTTTCTTAAATTTCAGTCTTAGACCCGTTCTGTCAAAACTAAGAGGTACTTAAATTCTATTTAAAAGCTAAGATAGCTAAAACATTTTATCTACTTCTACTATAACTAAACTCTAGTTTTCTTTATTTTCTAATTAAGTATTAATTTAGAATTTAATTTTGATTTTAATTTAATTTACATTTATTTTCTTAATTTTTAGTATTTAGGTTTCCCGATACCTGATTCTGTTCCCCGTATTTTAGTATAGATTTATTTAGGAATTCCCTACAACCTAATTTTGTTCCCGTAGTTTTTAAGATCTCCATTACCTATATCTATATTCGCCGTAGATTAAAATTAGTTTTATTTAGTTAATTTTATTGTAATTATATCAATTGGTTTTCCATCATATCTAAATTTTTCTCCATCATTCAATTTCTCATGCAAACCAGGATTACTTTTCAATTGATGCTAACTGCAGTAGAAGCCTCGTTGGGGCATACGACCCGAATACCTCTTCCGGAATCTTTTTATAACTGATTCTTATATATTTAATCTCTTTTGTAATTTTGACCTTTTGCCTTTGGTTAAGGGCATTTGGTTGAGATTTGCATTTGATGTTATGTTTATATATGTATACTATCACACAAATCACCTACAATGTTAACCTCAGAATTCAACATGGCACACACATCCGCAGACACCATCGCAATCATGATCCACAATCTCATCCTACCCCACCATATTCGCCTGACTGGATTCCACCCGCTTCGGCATCTGCATTGGCAAGCACGGTGACCTTTTGGTCAAGCTAGTTGTATCAAGTCCCCTGGAACACCTGTATCACACAATCCCACAAGCTTTAGTGAGCAAGGATACTACAACATCCTTTTGCCCTTCTTGTCATTCTTCTTTTTGTCTTTGCCTTTTTTTTCCCTTAGAAATTTGGACCATGAAGATGAGCCCACAAGAGACCCAGCAAATGTTCATCCAATATTAGCCTTGCAACTCATGTGCATAAAGTGTCTTTCTGAGCCAACTTGTTGTCCTCATTCAAATACGTAGACTAAAAACACCAGTCTTTAACACACATGCCCTTTCCCGCGATGTGCTCAAGGTATTTTTAAATTCTACCCAACTGGATGTAACTTTTTCAATTATCAGCCACTTGAAATTACACTCAAAAGTCCATTCCCATCAGCATGAAATGTCGTGTACAGAATCTGCAGGTCCTTGAACCTGACTTATCACGAACTTTGAATCAATCATCTTGTATTCCAAAACCGCTACCACAAATTCATTGTACCAGCATCCCAGTTTTGTATTTGCGTCCAAATGAACCCCCCATAATTTCTTTGGCAGTCTGTCTTGTTTGCATACACGTTATACAAAAGATCTATCAAAACCATTCAGAACATAGTTGTGACACAAAAAATCAGAATGGTTCCATGCTACCACATCTTGTTCATTAGAGAGTGACCTTCGGCAAAGGTTCGACCTGAGGCACAGTTCTGTTCAAAACCGTGCAAGACCCAAAGGTTGTTGAGATAGAAGAACATGCTTCTGTTGCACCTCTTAAAGTTCTACCATTGAAACTTTTTCCTGTTATCTAGGTCTATCTCAAGATTAGGCCATTGTGTTGGTAGCCGCGTAACCGGTTGGGATCACAATAGTAGTCGCATGAGAGTAGTTTTGATGTTAGTCATCCTGAAGAACACGCAAAAAACAGTTAAACAACTGTTATAAAATCTGTATCCTGCTTGTACCAGATCTCTTCAAAAAAATCTCATTGGTTTCACAATGAAATCAACAAAATCGGTTTAATAGAAACTCAATCTGGTTTCATAAAAACTGATAGAAAACTACTTTTAAAATGGTATAGATCTGTAAATTAAAATCTTTTAATTAAAACTGTTTTTCCCAAAGAAACTCCAATCTGGTTTCGAAAGGAAGCAGTTTATATATATAAAATCTATTAAAAAAAGCTTTTTTTTTAATATATACGGTTAAACCGAATCTGTTTTAAGATTGTCGGGAAACATGTAACTTTTTATTATAACAAAATCATATTATAATTAACAAATCATTTACAAGAAATTAACTAACAGAAAAATATACAGACAGAATTGGAGTAGAAGCAGAATACAGGACACTATGAATGATAAATAAATAAATCATAACATGGTCATGGAACAGGCACGTGTAGGTACGCCGCTTTCCCTTAAAACAATTCGCCGTCGGTATCCCAGGGAACATCGTACAAAGCTGTTGTACATCCGTACCTTACATACTTGCCTGAAAAATCAACTAAACTGAGTGCATCTGATCGAAAAGATTTAGCCAGAAAAACTTATTAATGGAGTTATTCTCTCTTGTGTGTTTCTCCGGTGTTTTAGAATGGTTGAGATTGTCATCTATTTATACACATCCATATTCATATGGTGCAATCAATGCTACTTAATCCTCATTAATTTGTCAATCATAATCAGCCAATTAATTGTCAATCAATGACTCATTAATCTTGCAAATCAAACAACACCCATTAAATAATAGATCACGACTCCATTATTTGCAAATCATAACATCCAATTTAATTGTCACTATGACACATTAATTTTGCAATGTGATACAAACACACAATTTTAATTGTCAGTCCAAGACACATTAATTAGCTGTTATTACACAATATAAACAATTTTTCTCCATTCACTAGCCCTTCTTTGAGACTCGCATATCCTCATTCACACTAACTTCATTTTTGGACATATAATGGCTTGTTACAAAGCCTTACACTTAATAATTATATTTACTAATAATTATCTATGTCAAAAATTAGTGAAAACACATTTTTCACTAAAATTTTCCAACATTAGTAGCCCTAATTTATATTATTCGAACTGAGGATAAATGTCGTATGAATTTTAGGGTTTCTTGATTTTATGGTTTTATTTTGATTTTTGGGGGGTTTTGGATTTAGTTACGGTGGCTTAAGCCACAAAACAAAACGGGCCCTACATGCCGCCACATCAGCTTTTCACTCTCACTCAAAAATACCCTTTCACTCATAACACACCTTCACCTCTTCACTTAGGTTCACCACTAACTATTTTTTTTCTTTCAATTTTTTTCACACAAACATAATTTATTTCACACAAATTAAAAGTACAATACATAAAATAAAATACGAAACATAAGGAAATTAAACGATACGAAACATAAAAACATAAAATTATATGGGTAAAAAAACCTGGGTTTTGTTCATTTGGTGGTTGAGACATTTTTTTTGGGGAAGAAGATTATATGTTTAGAGTAATAATAATATTGTTGTAGAGAAGTGTGTGTTAAAATGAGGTGTTATTTATAGGAAAAAATGGGTATAAAAAAATTAATTTTTTTAAACTTTGAATATGTATCCGTTGGTTTGCAACGGTTTAATATATGTGAATTTTGTCTTTTTGTTTCGTCGTATGGATGGCGAGGGTGTGGGTTTTTGGCCGGTGGCGAGCACTCTCGGTATGGTGACGAGGGAAGTGGCGAAGCCACGTAGAAAGTGGCGAAGCCCCTCGCCACCATACCCATCCCTCTTAACGTTACACGACGCCCAAGTTTTAAGCTCTGGTTTGGTGTACTGTCTTATACGGAGTAACTCATTTTTATTGGTTGCTTTTTATTAAATTGTGGGTCCATTTAATTTTCAACCACCGGCTCTATTTTATTTATTTTCCAATATTTTATAATAAACCCGCGCTTTCTTGCGAGATGTTTGTATACTGTGTTGTTTTACGATTATTTGATACTTGTTGTAACTACTGAATAACGACTTGCTATGTATATATGTGAAAAATAGCTAAGACGGGTTTAGTCAATCTTTGACTGGTCAAATAAAAATATGTTAAAGCCTATTAGAAAAATAGCTCAAACCCGACCGACCCACGAGCCCAAGCCCAGACTGCATGTTAGGCTAACAATGAGCTAATATTTAAAAACTATTTTTGAAATAAAATATATGGGGTAACGTTTAGTTACCTTTAGTATTATTATAAACGAGGCATGAAGACCCATGCGATGCACACGGCTTGTGTCAAAAAAATTTCTCATGTGGTTGCTTGCATAATGATTTTGTTAGAATATTAATGCGTTAGTCTGATTGTGTATACTTTGGGAATTGGCCGTGTAATGTTTAGATGCGTTGTTGAACATGCAAACCCGTGCGATGCACACGGGTTGTATCTAAGTGTTTATTGCATAATGATTCAGGCTACTTCAAAATAAGTCTTAAGAAAGGAATAGTAATAATTAAGTGATTTTTTAAACTTTTTCTCGTGAAATACATGTTGGACCAATGTCAGATAATATTTACATATCTACAATTTACAACTTTAAAAAATAATCTACGCACCCCACGTAAGTTTTTGCTCAAAGTAAACGAATAACAAACAATCACATACAATACTAAAATAAAAAATATACAATATTATACTTGTCGTAGAAAACAAAAAAAAAAAAAAACACATGCACAACTATAATTGGTGGATTTTATATATGACACATAGTGGGAAATGAAAAAGACTTTATAAATAGCAAAGCTTTTGATTTCTTAATAAACTAAAACTATTAAGTTTATTAAGGAGATAATAGGATGCTAACAAGACTAAAAGTGCACAGAATGAATTCCCATGGTAAAAATGGCATTTGATCACTAATCATTAATACTCCATGATATTGAGTTTCAGTATGCAATTGGGTTTTGTACTTATGGCTCTCTGGGTGAGACAAATCATTTAAAGATACAACCCTAAAAAATTTAGGGGCTCAATCTTTTAGTATACCATTGATCATGCCATTTATTCAGATGGATTTTGTACTATATACAAAGCTTGTGTTACACAACACACAAAATAATACCTCAATAAGAACCCACACACATAAATTACAGTAACTATAACAACAAATAAAAAAAAGTTCCACCTCTAAGCCTAAAGCCTAATTTCGAAATTTCAGGTTCCCTTTCATGGGGATCCTTAATTTCGACCAAAAGAGAATGCCGAACACTATTCGAATGGACCAAAATTCTGGGTTCCCTTTCATGGGGATCCTTAATTTCGACCAAGAGAGAAGATAGGACTTATCTATAACAACAAAGAAAACAATAGTCCTAAAGCCTAAAGCTTAAAGTAAACCCTAAAACCTAAAGTCTAAACAATGTACCGAAATTTCGGGTTCCCTTTCATGGGGATCCTTAATTTCGATCAAAATAGAATATCAAGCACTGTTCGAATGGACCGAAATTTCGGGTTCCCTTTTATGGGGATCCCTAATTTCGACCAAGAGAGAAGAGAGAAGAGGTATGGGATGAAAAATGAGGTTTAGGGACCCCCTATTTATAGTGTTAGGATTAGGGTTAGCTTTGAGAAAAAGCTACATAATCTTGACACAAATGGTCCCTCCCTCATTAATACTTTGACACAAATGGTCCCTCCCTCATTAATACTGCTGCATTAAATGTAAAAACTCTACATATTTTTCGGTATAATCATGGAAGCATGGGGTACTCCTCAAGATGCTTATCAATGTATGCAATAGGGTTTTGTACTTATGGCTCTCTGGGTGAGACAAATCATTTAAAGATACAGCCCCATTAAATTAAGGGGCTGAATCTTTTAGTATAATAGATGTAGAATAATATACGTTAAAATTCGATAAAAATGCCGTATTTGACGGCATAGTTTCAGAAAATGACGTATTTCAAGCGTATATGCGAATTTGTCATTTTCGGTGCGCACACATCAACTACAGTGCATTATATTTAATATAGAGCGCCAATTTTTTAGTGGTTTAATTTTTGGCACCATATTTAATTTATTATCAAATCAGAGGGTGATATGTTGGATTTGATGCGTTGCGAGTATCTATAGCGAACCATATTGAATATACAGCACTGATCTTTTAGTGGTTTATTTTTTAGCACCATGTTTAATTTCTAAGTAAATAAGAGAGGGTGACACATAGGATGTGGTGCGTTAGAGATATAAATAGCGCATCATTTAATCCGAAAAGAGTACATTTTGAATTTTCGATCCACCGCTCATATGAGTTCACTAATTTTTTAGTATATCATACGATATAATATATTGCTCCATTTTTTAAGTCTAGACTTTTACATTAGTTCACCTTTTTTTTCGTACATATATATACATGGAACTATGGAAATACATACCACTCATACCATGTATATATTGAGTTGTAACAGATCTATACATCCAAAAAAATAAAAATAAACAAGTAATGCACACGAAAGAAAAATTAGGACCAACAATATTCAAGAACCGGTGACGCTAACACGAATGGACGCTTAAAATGCAAATATTATTTTTGGGTAATTAATGGATAAGAGAAGTAAAAAGATGTTTGAAGAAGATAAAGAGAAATGGGGATAAAAAAGAAGTAAAAGTGTTTGGTATAGAATATTAAATTTTTGGTGGAATTGCATATATACCCACTAAAACTTGAATATTAGCATATATGCTCAAAATACAAGTTTTCAATGCATGATGTACAATGCAAGTTAAGCATGTTTAGGGTATATATGCAAATATGCAAGTTTTAGTGGGTATATATGCAATTGCCCTTATATTTTCAGTAGTTAAATAAAGTAGGTTGGTAGAATACATTAAAAACACATTAATGCATAGTAAGTTGGTCCCACTTTGATGCGCTAACACCACCCCTAGAGCATCATTTTTAATTAATTTTAAACTTATGCATACGTGTTTAATGCTTATTGATTGAAAAGTTGACAAAACAAAATATGGTGCGCTAGCATGATACATAGCGCACCAAATTGGATAAAATTGTAATGCCTTCTCATTTGAGTAGAAAATGGTAAATGAGTAGTAAATAATGAGTGTATTGGTAATTATTTTATAATATACCCGCCTATAAAATAAACATGAATAAATATATATTTAAAATAATAATTCATTCTTCTCTCTTTAATCATATACCGAAACCAAATCGTAATCATAATCCAAATCCAAATCCTAACCCCACTCACAAACCAAACGCCCCCTAAGGTTGTTAAAGTTGCATTAGTACGTAAAAATCCATTATCGGAAAACACAAATATAAAAAGTTATATGCTAAAATAATTAATCTTTCATTCGTACTATAAATAAGACGCAGCGTTGGTTAAGTAATCAAACATAATCCCGTTACCACATATGCAAATATATTTGCTTGTTTAGTTGTTGATTTAGTGTATGTAGTTCCTTTTAGCGTTTGCTTCATTGCGTTCAACCACTTCCATTTCGTACACGATGTGTGTGTGTGTGATACCACATGTTAGTCTTATAATAATCCTTTCACAACAATAATCAAACCCAATAAGCCCTTATGTGAGCTAGAAATAAGAAAGAACAAGAGAGAAGAAAGAAAACTAGGAAAGTTAGATTAGAGAGAGAGAGTGGTGGATTACAATGTGAACAAATGCAACCAACAACCTCTTCATGTGTAGAGAGGGTTTCTTTTATACCCTTGAGCCATAAGTGGCATGTGGGCTTTCTAACTTGGGTCGGGCTTGGCTTATCTTGGGCTTTGAGCCCGAAACACGGACAATATTAGATTACAATCCAAGCCCGTTGAACCCGACTAGCCTATTAAAAATACAAGACCTAGTTTGACTTTATAAGACAGATAACATTCTTGTTTGATTCCATTTCGTACACGATGTGTGTGTGTGTAACTCAAACTTGAGGATGTCGGCAAGCGGTGGGGCTTTTCGGGCAGTGAGCTCATTTAGATAACGAGGAAGGGGAGTGTAAAATGATAATAAGTCGTCAGCATGACATTGTTGTTTGTGTAGGGTGTGAATTAGAAGTCCAGAAGCTTTCTTCTCCATGCCTTAGATAGTTTCTTACACCTACAATTCATTTCTATAATTTCACATATTAATTTTATATAATTTCAGCAATCTACACCTATCATAAAAGAGGAGTGGATAATACTTATTCTTAATAAGACAAGTTTTTGGCTAGCCCAACATATATGTTTGAACCCAAACCTCTGAAGTATCATCTATCATGCTACAGACTACAGAGTATATACTATTACTTTGTACA
The DNA here is from genome assembly GCA_026074375.1 of Tanacetum coccineum. Classification (NCBI taxonomy): domain Eukaryota; kingdom Viridiplantae; phylum Streptophyta; class Magnoliopsida; order Asterales; family Asteraceae; genus Tanacetum; species Tanacetum coccineum. Next base: position 22,611 of record BQNB010065522.1, read on the forward strand.
CACTATTTATTGTGCAGATTATTTAACAACATTCCAAAGACCAACACTGCAGGTTTTTCCGGGATATGTTTGCATAGAGGTAGTGGCCCAAGTACGAATACATCAATTGTTACGTCACCTTTTGGCGCTATTTTATGTGTAGCATTTGCAACGAGGACCAAAAAAATTCACAGAAGTTGTAAAATGTTCAAAAATCAATAAAACAGACAGATGTAAAGACCTGTATAAGAGCAAGTTTCAGTACCAGTTGCATCACACTCTTTTGGGTTTTAATACATTTATATCATTGAGCAAAATTATGTTCTAGCCTTAGCCAGTGAGCCAACATGAGCCATGAAACCAGCCTTGATTTGAGCAATAGATCACCAGAACCACGCTGTAAACCAAAGAAAGAACTAATTTTAAGGACTTATAGGAGACACAGAAATTTGTACATGTGAAATGATAGTGACAAGAAACGGCAATCTTGACCCAATTGTTTATAAAGGAGTCGAAATGGGTTATGTTTCACCCCTAATTGGTATAAAACAAGCCTTTCAAACAAAACAAAACAAAACCAAAAAAATAGCTAAAACAAAAACAGGTAAAATAGGCCAAATGGGTTGAAAGTCGCCCAATGTAACATATTTGTGCGTACAAGTACCAAACCGCCTGAATTTGCTTTACTCTAAAAATTATATTAGTATTACAATAATGAAGTTAAGCTTTTCTGTTCCTCAACCTACCTATTTTGCACCACCAAATGAATTAAAACTTGCACCATGGAAATCTTCATGAGCCTCAATAGGATGAATCATAAGATAAACATAGGCAGATATGTATCTGAACAACTCTTAGAGGAGAAGCGACTGTTTCCTCAGTGGCTGCTACTTGTAAAAACGAACAGGTTGTTGTTGCTGCTGTTATAATAAACAATTACACATACAAATTAAAAAAAATCATAAGCCTTATTCTGTAACAAAATTCATTCAAAAATTAATACAATCACTATACCCAAACACCAGAAACTGAATATTTGCAACTTGAAACGCAGTAGTCAGATAACCACTTTCAAATGCTTAATTTTTTTATTCAAAAGATGTTTGGATTACCGAGTCCACTGAGTGTGATTACCTTGCCACAAAATTCCTAGATGTTGCAGAATGTGAGGTGCCTGATTCAGAACCTGGTTCAACTGATACTACCAGAAATTGGCTGATGATTCAAGACCTAATGTCACTGATAATCTATCTGAATCAGCTGAACCGAGAGATTCTACTAAGCCCATCTAATACAATCACTGAGCCTGCTGGACCATCTCAGCCTGTAACCGATCCTCAACGGGAATCTCAGTTGGATACAACGATTCCACAACCTCAACAGGAATCTGAAACACATACTGATGGGACTGAGAGTACCCAATGATTCTATTGACCATGAAGAGGAAACATGAGTTTAGTTAGCAATTACTGTAGATTTTGAGTTTTGGTTCGGTCTGGCAATTCATTTGAAAGCTGAAGCTGATAGTTTTGTTGGTAAAGAAGGAACATTTCCCTGAATTGTATTCTGAGATAAGTCATGTACATTCTTAACACAATAGGTATGACGATTTGTTTCTCCATTCCCATAGTAGGTATTACTAAAATGGTAGATGGGCAAGTGGTTTACTAAAACCATACACAGTAATCACAGAACATTACATGTGCCTTACCAGTGCTCTATAATGCCGAAATTCCATCTTATATATTAGGCCTGTTAGTTTGAATTTTGTTCTGCTAAGTTCTAAGTTCCAATACATAAGGAACTTTTCATTTCCTATTTTTTTTGTCTGTATAAATGCTCCATACCAGTAGTGGTCTAGTTGATGACATAATTTCGACCAGGTAGTGCTTAAGTATGTTTGGTTTAAGGGTATATGTTATAAGGAATGGGACTGCTACCCATAAAATTGTGCATCCTACCCATTCAACCACTCTATCATCAAACTCATAGTCATAGATGATACTTGGTGCAGACCAAACACTCCAATCTTTCGCTTCAGAAATTAGTTCTAGGGGTACTCAATACTCGCTTCAGAAACCTCCTGAACTATTTGCCTCGCTGACGTACGCTTGTATAGCAATTAAAAGCAAATAGATAATAGTTATTCCAACAATATAGCTTTCAAATCTTAACATAGCAATGTGACAAGATGTTCCAATAGTTCATCAACTTTTATCTTTTGAGTCCCAAAACAATTTTGGAGACATTTTCGACTGGCTTTTGGGTCCCAATTGTATGACCAGAAGGTTTGGGTGAGGCTGAATTTGCAACATTTTCATGTTTTAGCTGAAAATACCGCACACCATTTTAACACACACACGTCCCGTTAATGTTTAAACCTATTCGTTAATGGGACTCACGAATACCACTAGGCCAAAGGCTAGTTGGTTGCTACATTTCCAACCAGGCTTGACGATTAACAAAGATCCCAATTACAATGCAAATATTGCAACTAAACTTAACCTTATCATAAGCCTAAGATCATTTTAAAACCAAAAACTACTAAGAAACAAATTCTAAGAAAACACACCTTTATTTACTATTATGCAAACGGTTGAAAATTTATTAGTATTAGAGATCTGTGAATAGATCATCGCACTATGCAACACTAAAAATAAGGTAGAAGAATGATAAAGGTTCAAACTATAGCTTATCCTAAATCATTTCAAAACAGGACAAACAACAAGCATGTGAACAAACTATAAAAATGATATTGGAACAGTTGCAAAGAGGAGCAAATACTATCAATCTAACCAATTATATAAGCATAGACGAGTATCACAACACTTACATATATACATCAGCCAAAAAAGTGATATATTAGGGTAAAGGGTGGTACAAAAATAATAATTGCTTTTTATAGACTTGAGATGGGATTCCCACCAAATTATATGCGTTCAATATTTAAAGAGAATTGTCTCAATTAATGTGTACTAACCATAGTCACAGGGATCGCCAAACCTTTGGCGATTTTTGATCTAGTACGCGCGTTCCTAATGGCGGTACGGTTGCGATCTGGATCGCCGTGGATCGCGAACCGAATCGTTATCATCGTCGTTCCCATCATCGTTCCCAATCACACAGAATCGGAGATCCAACAATTAGCAAATTGGCGATCCAACAATTATTAAATCGGTGATTTATTGGCCTCGAAAATGCGTTTGATGGCTATGTAATAAAATTGTGTGTAAATGGGAGGTTTGAAGGTTTATTGTGTTTGGATGGGAAATGGGAAGTTTGAAGGTTTTGTGTGTGAAACGTGTACTGAGTCAAGGACTTTGAAGGTTTTTGTGACTATGGTACTGACTATTAACCAAGGACTTTGAAGGTTTTCGTGTTTCATTACTATATAAACCATAGTACCATACTGTTAACCATATATCCATTCCATATCTTCAAAGCATTCAAAAAACAACATATCTTCATAATGACATTTGGTCACAAAAGAACTCTAGATCAACGTGAGAAAAGCATGACTCAAGAGTTCTATGATCTTGTTGAAGAAGCACAAATGGTAGATGTAAGTGAAGATCAAAGTATGACTCAAACTGAAACGCAATCTCAAACACAGCCTATTAATGTTTTTCCCTTCAATTATGTTTTTCCTTCATCATTAAGTATTAAATCGACTGAAATATTTTATGTTTGTAAGCCTATTAATATTTATATATCATTTAAGTTTAATTATAAGTTATGACTTGTAAATGTGTAAAATTATATGAAACTAAACAATATTAGTATTGTGTACGCCGTATTGAACCGAATCGAACCGAAATGAGCCTACCCCCCGTCATACCAGATTTTAAGAAATAGCGAACCGCGATCTCGTACCGGAGCGATCCCTGTTCCCTGTGACTATGGTACTAACCAACCTCCTGAAATGGGAGGGCTTTACCTGGTTTGAGTCTGTGTGACGGTGGGTTCAAACCCCATAGATTATTCGGCCAATGTGTCAGAAACCATGGTTACCAAAAAAAAACCAACAAAAGAACTTATACTGTTTACTTATACCAGTCTAGAACTACAAGTTTAAAGCACGTAGTGAAACAAACAGACCTCTAACTGAACTTCAGAAACTAAAGGCAAGTGTAACAGGTGTTTATCAGCAGAAGAGTTACCACTTTTTTTGACACATATTGTTCAACCGACTTTACGCAATCCTGCAGGGAGAGTACAGCCACATCAGACTCAAGCTCATTCATCTTGCAACTTCCAGCTACAGGCGAATTTGCTGCCTCAGATCCAGTCACTTCACTAAGAACACGTCCTTGTTTGTTTTTGCCTCTGCAAGAGATAGAAATTAACATAAGACCAACCCTTTACACCTATAGCGGAAAAACAAAGTTGTAGCCTTTACCTCGTAGGTGATTTTTGGCTTTTTCGATTTTGAAGTAAATCCTCCTTGTAAACCACTGATGGGAGTGAATCAGTTGAACATGTCGATGAACTATCGTCGATCATAGATGGACTCTTCCTCGCTCCATAATGTGCAACGAATCCTATGTGTGGCTGAGCTTCGGATGTGTCAGTATCATAGTTCACAGGACTTGAATCTCTATCATCTGAATCAGCCAAAGCATGTGCCTCATCAAGGACACAATTGACTGAATCTGAAGCATCAGAAACATCCTCAGGCGTGTCGAGCAACAACTCTGCATCCTCGGTCAGAATTCCTTTTCTACCATCAATTGGAATCTGTTGTTGAGGTTTATCCTCCTCCTCAGCCACAGTAGCACCAGTTATTTCGTCCTTCCCTTTATCCTTTAGTTTGCGGTTGTTTCTTTTCTGTTTACCCTGTGTAAGAACACGCAAAAAGTTACAATGATGCATAACATTACAAGTGAAGCAATGTATGAACGCAGACACCAGCGACAACCTAAGACGCCTTAAGAGTGGGAAGTCAACTATTATAATGACAAACGAATCAGGCAGAGAGGTGGGGATAAAAGAATCAAATATTCACGCAAGTGAATTTTGTTGTAAAAATGATTGCACAAAAACACATTAATATGCTCATGTGAACAAAGTACTGTAAGTGTGGTTCAGATGACGGAAATTCAAGTTTAGTCAACTAAAAAATTGAAATTTATAAATACAATTTTGAGTGTTCTCTTATCTAGGTTTCACAAATAGATTCTAACCATTGAAGAGTTCAGTGTTTTACAAGCATCTGAATTGCATGAAGTAAGCAACAATTCATAAGCCCCTTCAAACATGATACAATAATAAGTCACTTCCCAACTTAGGAGAACAACTGCAAACTACCATCCAACATTAAGATAGCGGCACAATAAACAATGATAGAATTCACTTTGCAATTTAACCCCTCCATGACTTTTTAGATCCAAAAACCTACTTGAGTTGAGCCACTTATTAAAGCTTTAATATTAGTTATAAGAAACCTGTTTTTCTTTGATTTCTTGTCCTTTTTCAGATGCACCCCGCTTTGCTTTTTGTTCAAATCCCAGTCATCCATTCTGCCTCTTCTTCACGTATAAGCTCCTCTTTCCTTTTCAAACCAACGACCTCCTGGTAGTCAACTTCTATTTTACTGCTGTAACACATTTGAGATCTAAAAAATTACAATTAGAGGCAGCAGTTATAAAACTAAAATGCCCAAAAGCATTCTAAATACAAAAAACTAAAGTAATACAATCATAATGGAAAAGTTCGAGTATTCAACACCTAGTCGGGGTAACATACCAAAATGACAAAAAATTGCTTAGGGAAGCATAGCAAAACCATGCACTGCTAAATAGATGCTACAAGCAGTCCAAACTAACATAAGGTAGATATATCATCTTATAGTTTTTTCAATAGACTTGAAGATAACAAAAATTCAAAATTGGACAACTACTTTAAGTTGCATATGCCTAGACACTGATGGTGATGCCTGAACCAATAAATTTTTCTACCATGTATGACTCTTACAGGATACTGTATAATACTTCTATGCTTCACATCACAGCTCCACGTAGAATGCAAGAGTTCTTATTCCATATAGCAGAGGGATTCCATCCATGTTAAATACAATTTCTTCTTCTTGGGGATCAACCACTAATACAATAAGAGGACTTCAAAATCTAAGAAAGTAAACTACTAGCCCATTACCTGAATATATTTAACAGGACAAATAGTTCAATGGTTCCAAGTCCCACTACAGTAATACACCTTTCATCACATTCAATAGATTCCTTGCTGAAATCACGTTCAACAGATCCTGAAAGAACATCATCTCGGCATGTACAAGACGATATATGATCATGGGTTTTGGTATGATAGAAATGAGTGAATTTTATATCAGCAAATACAACAGGCTGAACATATTGCAAATACAAAGCCATATCAGCTTTTATCTACAAAGTAGCATGTTTAAATATTTTGCATTCAAAATTAACATATGATATTTTGATACATTCAAAATTTTGTTTTCAAGTTGCAGAGAAATGGTTCCTTGAGTTTGGGTATGGTTAAACATAATTTTGTTATTTACATCAGTTTAGGGGGTTACTAATCTATAACTTATGCAATTTTACAAAGACGACTATTGGCTCTGACCAAACACTACAAAGTGGTTAATATTCTACATTTACCAAGGTCGTCCACACAAGAGATGTTTGTAAATCTAGCTAGGAAATGCAAAAGGGCAAACATACTTATTTTCATTTGAGGATTGTGCTCACGTTTTAATTCTACTAACTATTCCTAAGAAGACCTAGTTGATTCAACAAAATCTATTCTCAGATTGCAACAACAGAATGCTGTTAAATCACCATTTTTTACGATATTTCTTTTATGTTTTGCAAATGGGGCGCATGTTAGTCATTCTAGCTGCATTTGTAATCTCATAATTATCCTTAAGTCAGAAGTACTTGAGTGTCATATACTCATATTGCTTCACCTATATAATTCTCTAATCAAAAACTACATGTATAAATAAAAAAGCATAACCGCAAGAACTATCAAGACTACTAAATAAAGTTCACAATATTGGTGTTCGAGCAAATTTCCGTAGATGCTCTTCAGCCCTGATCCTTAGGAGATCCTGCAGCTACTCCTTCGTCTCTTAGGCTAAAATAAGAAAGAACACCGTTAGCTCGCCCCGAGTTTTGAATCCGAGACCAAGCTCCGGCGTGAGAGTAAGTGTATGCTTGGTATAAGTTTAAGTAAGAGAAACTAGAGAGAGAGTAAAGAGAAGTATGTGTAAAACTTAACCTCTTCATGTGTGTGGATAGTTCTTTATATACTACCTGGGCTTAGCTCCAAGACACAAGTATTGTGGAAGCTAAGTTGTCTTCTAGAGGTAACACATTAGTCACTAGCATGTATCAGACTTTGTCCTGTATGTCCAAGTTGTCTTCTAGGGGCAGCGTGTAAGTCGCTGGCATGTATCAGACTTTGTCCTCGGGGTCAAAGTTGTCTTCATGCCCCAAGTACTTGTTGTGGACCAGACGTCTGTGATATTCGTACATCGTACGTCAGTCGTCAGTGTACTAGCTCCGATGGAGACAGTGCTGCTCCTTGCCTCCTGAGGAGACTAGCTACTCCTGACTGGCTGGTCCTTGCCTCCTGAGGGGACTAGCTATTGACCTACCTCCGGAGGAGCTACTACTCCTTAGTTATTACCTCTGAACCTAAGGTGGCCTTCGTCACCCCAGCTATTCCAGTGGACCGTTCTAACATGGAGTAGTTTACCTTAGGAAAATTAGGAGTTAATAGTGATTGTCTCCCCCTAAGCATTCGGGGGAGACCATACCTCATCAAATGTTCTAGCAAATCTTCGTAACTACTCTTCAGCCCTGATCCTTAGGAGATCCTGCAGCTACTCCTTCGTCTCTTAGGCTAAAATAAGAAAGAACACCGTTAGCTCGCCTCGGGTTTTGAATCCGAGACCAAGCTCCGGCGTGAGAGTAAGTGTATGCTTGGTATAAGTTTAAGTGAGAGAAACTAGAGAGAGAGTCGAGAGAAGTGTATGTGTAGAACTTAACCTCTTCATGTGTGTGAATAGTTCTTTATATACTACCTGGGCTTAGCTCCAAGACACAAGTGTTGTGGAAGCTAAGTCGTCTTCTAGAGGCAGCACGTCGGTCGCTAGCATGTATCAGACTTTGTCTTGTAAGTCCAAGTTGTCTTCTAGGGGCAGCGTGTAAGTCACTGGCATGTATCAGACTTTGTCATCGGGGTCAAAGTTGTCTTCATGCTCCAAGTACTTGTTGTGGACCAGACGTTTGTGATATTCGTACATCGTACGTCAGTCGTCAGTTGTTGGAAACACAAAAAGTGTCGGTCACTTCCAAGTTGTAATAGGTCTTAGCTCGTAGATTGTGTAATGTTAAATATAGAAGCTAATCCGGCTCAAGGCCCATGGGAAGCCCATCATAGCCCATGAGCCGGCCTTAATGTAACTATATAAGCCATCTCCTAGCCTTGGAGAGGGGTTGGTTGTTTTCATTTCTTCCATATTTTTCCACTTAGTAATAACATCATCCATTCCATCACTTTCTCTATCTAAACATCACAACCCACATCTCTCTCTTGTTCTTGGTTTAGATCATAAGATTACATGTTTCTTCAATTGGTATCAGAGCCATGGAGTGGTGTGTTTAGTTTTTGTGTTTGTCTTATGATTTGTGTTCAAAATCTTTATAAAGAACAAAATTTTTGATTCAAATTTTTTGGCGTAAAAACCTTAAAGTTTTCATTTTTATTGTTCCTATAAGGTTAGTAACACTAGTTGTACAAGAATTTTTGCTAAAAATCATTCAAAAAATGTGTCTTTTTGAGTTTTGAAAATTTGGGTTTCGTAATAGTTATAACCGAACTAGTGTGTTGTATGTTGGAACCGAACGAGTAAGCCGAACAAGTAAGCCGAACGAGTAAACCGAACAAGTAAGCCGAACGAGTAAGCCGAACTAGTCACTTTAGTTGGAACCGAACAAGACCAACCGAACTAGTAACTTTAGTTGGAACCGAACAAGATCAACCGAACTAGTATTTTTCTTTGATAACCGAACAAGAAGGACCGAACTAGGTCTTCTTTGACAACCGAACAAAAAGGACCGAACGAGGTTTTCTTTGATAACCGAACTAGAAGGACCGAACTAGTCACTTTCAAAAAAAAAAAATTTCTAAAATTATACGGTTCTTTCTGTGACTTGTAAAATCCCGTGAAACATTAATTTGTTTTTCCCGGTTTTGTCGAGAATTATAAAATCCCGTGTAGTTTCATTTCAAGACTCAACAATTACATAACCAAACACAATTTCTTTCTACCACCGATCGATCAATTTGTAATCTTTTTGATACCACAATGACGACTCTTGCTGATAAGTCACTTCTTTCAGGAGGAGACAACAAACCACCAATGCAAAATGTTGAGAACAGTTTTTCAGGATCAAATGAACAGTATGCCGAGATTGAACGTCTTAAGCAAACTCTTTCTGAACAGGTGCAAGAAAAGGATTCTTTAATGAAAACAGTTTCTGATCTCAAAAATGATTTACAAATGGAAGAAAACAGAAATATTGATAGAGAAATTGCTTTAGAAAAGAAAATTAAGCAACTTGATAATATCATTCATCTTTCCCAAGGCCTACCAACTGAAATCAATGCTCTTGTGAGTCCAACATCGTGTGGCAAAGGATCTTGGGAGACAGATTAAACTGCTTGATGCAAGGAACGTCATTAAACCAAACAAGAACTGAGTGCAAGCTGTATGATGAATTGATAAGTTCACTTACAAGAAGAGGAGAAGACGTTACATGAGTACAACTTGAGGTCACTCTTTACTCAATGATAAGAGGCATTTAACAAGATGCCGTTGGAGCATTTCAAGTGAACACCAAGTTCTTAAACACTCTTACCTGAAGAATGGAGTAAATTTTTACTGATGTTAAACTGGTCAAGTAGACTTGCAACTACAAATGTTGATCAACTTATGCTCATCGGGCAACAACATGACGACATGTAATTGAAGTTCGGTTTGATGCATGACGCACCCTGACCTCTTGCTTTAGTTGCATCTCATCATTTAACTCAGGCCAGCTTATCAACCTCATCTACACACCTCACCAACATCTCTATCACAACAGATGTTTCACATATCAGTCTTCAAAGATTGGTACACCTTATCACATCCACAATACACAACCAATCAATCACCACCTCTTACAAGTACTATGCAACAAATAGAGTATCAATCCACCGTTCACCAAAACGTTTATTTACTCAAACAACCATCAAACCCAAAGTTGGAATATCTCCTACAACATATCAACAGCAACAACCTGAGTTTTCCCCAACCAGACTCCTGTCTAGTTGTTCCAGTGTTCCAAAAGGGGGATGATCCAATTGACGCAATTAATCATATGATGTCATTCTTAACTGCGTTGTCACATCCCGGTATCCACTCTAACCAATCAGCTAAGACTTCGTCCAAACCTCGTCAACAAGCAACTCCTATGATGGAAAATTGACTATTCAACCTGTTCAGGGGAGACAAACTTCTTAGCTCTTGGAACAATAAGAAAATACACACTGGTGCAGAGTGGGTTAGCAACTCGGGAGACAACTGACTTGATTTGTTACAATTGCAAAGGGGAGGTCCATATTGCCACATAGCACTAAGTCTCCAAAAGGGAAAAGGGATGAAACATGGTTCAACGATAAAAGTGTTTAGGTTCAAGCTCAGCAGGTGGTCATAGCTTTAACATAGGAGGAAATAGCATTTTTTGGCAGATCCAGGACTTCCTGATATTCAATCTCTCAGACCAGTCATCACCCACAATGCTGCTTATCAAGCCGCTGATCTGGATGCCTATGACTCTAGATTGAAGATATAAATCAATTCAGCCAAGATTGCACTCATGGCCAATCTCTCAAGGAATGGCTCATATGCACTCACTGAGTACACAAACAAGGATAATCTGAAATAATATTTATACAATCAATTGAGCAGATCATGACGTCTTCTGAACAGTCTTAATGAGGTGAGTCAGTCAGAAACAGATATAACCATGCATAGCAATAGTCATTCCTTATTCTACAGATATCTGAGTTGAAACACAACAGGAAATTGACCCCAGAAATTCTAACTCTTCTGCTCACCAAGATGTTCTGATATTGTCTATGTTGAACAAATAACTACCCAAGTTGACGCATTGCAACACTGATTAATAAAGCTTTGACTAAACCGAGGTCTGACGAGATACAAAAAGAGGTTAAAGATTTGAAAGAAAAAACAACATGTTGAAAACAAGATTTCAAGATCAAATGAACAGTTAGCCGAGATATGTACATCCATAAGCAAAATCTTTATCGAACAATTTGCAAGAAAAGGCATGTTTTACAAAAACAGTTTCTGAACTCAAAAATAAGGTTTGAAATTTAAAAGAAAACAGAAATATAGAAAGAGAAATTAGTGAAGAAAAGAAAATTACGCAACTAACAACATCAATATTTCAAAGATTGTCAATCTGCGCAAACTGTTCGTCATGTCTGACTAACTCCAAAATTTTGTTATGATCATTCCTCAAACAAGCACTCGGTTTGAAAAACCATTTTCGTATGAAAAAAGCTCGGGAGTCCCAAAGCCAAAGCTTGAATGATGACCCCCTGATTCTGATGAAACAAGATCCATTGTAATTGTGAAAACATAGAATAAACCAAAACCCGAATAATTATGATATTCTTAATAACGATTACTATAGAACGATTTGTTCGACAAACTGATTTATATAGTGAACATGCCTATTGGAAAGCGACTTCGGTCCCAGCTTTAGACCCATCTCATTCTTCCACAACCGTCATAGTTGAGGTTCCAAAAGAACTTCCTACAGTAAGTATGGTGAATACTAGCTTGAAAGAGCTTAAACGCTATCTTACTGGCTTTGATCAGGTTGTCAAAGAAAGAACCACTGCCACAGCTATCACTGAGGGCACGTGGGGGTTGAACAAACAAGGCTTGTTTACGAGATAAATCATTCCCTTTATAAAAAAATTTAAAAGATATCTTCAATAACTTCAACCAATACTTGGTTGAAGAACTTGCCGATGTCCAAAAAATCTTTTATCAAATGTCGCTTGGAGTCCAGAACTTTCAAAGTTAAAATGAATCAAGTTTTGAGTAAAAATGAATGACTCTTGGCACAAGCCATTGATAAGGATATTGACTGTTGTGAATTTGTCTGTGAATGCAAGTGATGAAACTGTGACTGAATGTCAAAAGTGTCTCGAACTCGAGACTATGCTTGTCAAGAAAAAGGATTTTGTTGATAAAGAAAC
>BQNB010065523.1:0-31582 GCA_026074375.1 Tanacetum coccineum
AAAAATCAGGACGAGTGGCTAAATGGGCAATTGAATTAGGAGAGCATGACATTGTGTTCCAATAAAGGGGTGATGAAACGCCTAAAGATTTCCTGATCGAAGTGCCCCTTGAAGATAACAAAAAGGAAACAAAAGAGAAAGCAGACACAAAGCCAGCGTAAACAAGCTGCGAATGGAAACTATTTACCGATGGAGCTGTGAGTTCTGACGGTTCTGGCGCAGGACTAATGCTGATAGATCCTGATGGAAAAGAATATACCTACGCCTTACGCTTCGGATTCGAAACAACAAACAATGAAGCAAAATACGAAGCACTATTGGCCGGGTTGCGAATATCACAAGAGATGGAAATTACAAGCTTGGCAATCTTTGTAGACTCCCAGTTATTGGTAAATCAAATAAAAGGTACCTACGCAGCCAAGCAACCAACGATCAGAGAGCACTTACAGAAGACTAAAGAGGCTTTGAAGGGATTCGACAGCTACACGATCAAGCACATCCAAAAAAACCAAAATAAAAAAGCTGGCGCAAGCTGGCTTCGATGACCTTCGAACATCTTAATAAGGAAGTGCTCGTCGAAGTCCTATTGAAACGGTCAATAGAAAAGAAAGAGATCTTACAAGTCAAAACTGAAGAAGGAGAATGCTGGATGACTCCTATCCATGAGTACTTAGTGAGTGGTCTATTACCGAAGGACCCAAAAGAATCTAGGAAGATCAGGGTTAAGGCACCTCAATACAAGTTGATTAGAGGAAACCTGTACCAAAGATCCTTCTACACCTCATGGCTTCATTGTGTAGCTTCACCACAGACTGATGACATCGTAAAAGAGGTACATAAAGGTTCCTGTGGTTTCAATGTAGAACCACGATCAATGGTGGTTAGAATCACGAAGCAAGGGTATTACTGGCCGTCAATGCACCGAGACGCTGCAAAGATACTTCAAGACTATGAAAATGCAAGGAGAAATCTACGATAAAAAAAGTAGCAGAAAGCAACGCGATGACAACCGAAAGTGGATGGCCATTCAGTCATTGGGGAGTTAACATCCTCGGGCCTTTACCAACAGCTCCCAGAGGTTTTAAATTCTTAGCAATAGCCGTAGAACACTCCACGAAATGGGTAGAAGCAAAACCCCTGACCGTTATAAACGGAAGGCATGTAGAAAGATTCGTATGGGAATACGTGGTGTGCAGATTCAGAGTGCCACGAACAATCAGCTTAAAGGACGAGAAGAATTTCTGAGAAGGTATTTTCGCAGATCTTTGCAAAGGATTACAAGTCACGCAATCCTTCTCTCTTATTACGGAGCATACAGAAATAATAAACCACATCGAAAAGCAATTGGCTCGAAGTCAACAAGGATGGGTGGACGATCTCGCCCAAGTACTATGGATACATAGAATGCTTCCAAGAAATAGCCAAAAGGAGACACCGTTTAGCCTAACTTAAATCCCTATATCCGAAACTAATGTTACTAAAGATGATAGGGGAAGGATAAAGGAAGTTGACAAGAGAAGAGGAATCAAGGAAATAACTTCAATCAAAGAGGCCTACTATCAAAGCAAGCTTCGCAGGCACCATAGTGAAAGGAGTAGTCACTCCATTTATAATGTCGGAGAGTTCGTCTTACTTTCGCAAAACAACACAGGAAGCACACAGGTATGGCAGGGTCCCCACATGGTGAGTGAAGTTCAAGGAAGGGAACTCTACAAAATTGTTGATGCATCCGATCACTCGTTGACTCAAATAGCAAAGGGTACGAGCCTTCATAAGTTTTACATGTAAAACTTACCTTTTATAGTCTTCTTTATTTTAAACAAAAGTCATTATTTCGACTATCCAAAAAAGTGTAGCAAACTAAGTGTTCATATGCAAGATGATGTAAATCTTTCTACACTACTAATGGAACAGACTTCTAAATCTTTTGTGTCATTATTTATAACAAAAGACCTCATCAGGCCACACTTGAGCCTAAATACTACTAAGTTCAACATTCGAAAGGATGTTGTGAGGCCACACATGAGCCTTACAAAAAAGTATCCATAATATTCACGTTAACTTTCCTCATTGCTTCTTTTAGCCTTGAGTACATAATGAAGTGGGTCACAACCCTTCATTTGAAAATTAACAAATAAGTCAAAAGTTTAAGGCCACGCTTGAGCCTCTACTTGATAAAGCACAAAAGGAAGTCAGACTGAAAATCATCAAAATCCTCAAACATGATTAGGGACTGTGTTCCCCATGGAAACCTACCATAAGGTTTAACAACTAAAGGCCACACTTGAGCCCTCACTTCATAAAGTGAAACTTTACTAATAAATGTTGAAGGGGTCAGACCAAATTCCCCCAAAGTCATGACAAAAGAAGCAAAGGATATCATAAACAAAATATGGGACTGCGTCCCTATATTTAACCCTCTAGTGGGAGGATACTATTCAAAGTCAACCTTAAAGGTTGACATAAACTGTATGTACAATGGCCAACATAAACCATTAAATTGTTTAAAGGCCAAAGCATGCACAGTAACAAATTGTTTAAAGGGTACACGCCACCCTTAAGACTGAATTAACACCAACATGGTGACCTTCAAGGAAGTTGAGAAGATTGGGGCTTCACAACGGAGGCATCTATAGGAGGAGACATTAGATTAGAGATTGGAACCGAGGATGGGGTAGCCCTTTGAGAAGAAGGCAAGGGGACTTGAGTCTTTGAAGGAGCTGGTCTTTGCAGAGTTGGGGGCTATAAGGCTTCAATAGGAGCTAAGGGATCCGCCACAAACTCATCCAACCAAGGAAAGGTGGCGGTGGCAAGATCGTTGCTGGCCTGAGTATGATCCTTCTTATAAGAAGAACAATAACCTTTCACCTTCGACAAGTCAAAAGGCTCCTTCATATCAGCAACCTGCTCGAAAGCCCTACATCTCCCATACACAATAGCGGAGGACACAAGCTTACCAGAAAGGCTACTCATTTCATCACTGTGAACAAGTTCCATCGTAGCATAGGGAACGACCTTCGATACTACCTCCCTCCTATCATGTTTAAGCTCCTCAACCTCCTTTCGGAGAGACACTTCAACGACCTCCAACCTTGCCTTTTTGGCCTCAAGAGAAGTGACCTTCGGCTCCAAGGACGAAAGGCTTTGTTGATAGCCTGCCCACTTCTGGCTCTCCAACATCATCCTGTCAAGATTTAACTTATGCTCTTTGACTTTAGCAGAAAGAACAAATATCTTTTCCCGAAGGGCCACCATAGTAGGTTTCTTCTCAAACTTAGTCATAGCAGCCTCACATTTAACCCGCAGCCTCTCGCACCCCTCTTCCCTAGCCCTTTCCCTACTCCTCATAACATCACACTCGCCCCTCAGCTTCTCAATCACCTGCAATAACTCATGAGACCTCCCGTTCATAGCATTATAAACCATAGCCTATATCGCATATCAGTGGTCATGAAGATCCATCAACTTGAAATCCATATGGTTATCCAGATGGTTCTTCCAAGATGGAGGAGTAATAGCAGATATCTTGAGGTGATAGGCAGCAACATCCTTAAGCTTAGAGATATCAGGAAGACCTAAGAAAAAAAAGAGAGAAAAGAGAAAATAATAAGCTTGTTAATGAATCCATGAGGCAAAGACAATAAGGGGCAAGAAGAAAAAAAACGAGAGTATACCCTCGTCATCATCAGAAACTGTCAAGAAGAGAGCATCATCCTTCGAGGAAGAAGTTTTGGAACGAGTAGCATGGGAGGTGGAAGACCAAGAAGCAAGCTTCCTTTTATCAGGAGGCCTCGACGACCCTCCTCTAGTTTTACACTTCCTATCTTTTATTCAAGCAGCTACACTCCCAGGATGAACGACAAACAGCTTAGGCTTTGGGCTTCCCCAGAATCCGCTGTAACCTCTACAGGCTAAATCTCATGCTCTTCATTGGCTTTCAAAGGCTTCGTGTTCACTAAAACAGATGGGGAACCAGTACCAAAGCCTGGAGAAGGCTCCTTAGGCAAAAATGCTAGGTCCTCATCATCTTCGGTATAGATAAAGTTCCTAAAAGCCATTTCTACAGAAAGAGAAAGTAAATCATATATCAGTGAAAAAGGAAAATAAAGAAAGAAGCAAGAAAGATAAATACCCTTTCCACCCGCCATGATCGCAAGTCGCTGCTGACCATGTTCCCTTGAAGGTTTGAGGACAACCAAGAAAATAATAGGATCAAGAAACACACGAACACTTGTGGGATATCGACTAAGACGTTAGAACATGGGATTTTCTTCAGTATTAGGGGGAAGCTTATCTTTGAAAGATTTCAAATCAAGTTTGTTTTGCTCAGACAGAAGTTGTGGATACTTGGCAGGGATAATGGAATCTCGAACATTGAAAAACCGTTTGTGCCAACTTTCGATGCGGGTAATAACTTTAGCAAGCAGATTCGGAATATGTTTTTTAGACCTTTTAGCAAACGTCAGCCACTTACCAGCTCGAAAAAAATTAAAGAACCCTCAAAAGAGGTCGACAAAGGGCTCACAACTATAGACTTTACACATGACAATAAAAGTAGTAAGCTTGGCACAACCAAAAGGATTGAGTCTCGATATATGAACCTGAAAATATTCGAGAACTTCGCAGAAGAACTCAGTAAGAGGAAACCTAAGATTTGCTAGAGAGAATGAATGGGTGTACAACCCGACATACCTAGGAGGAGCATCAAAAATGGTCTAATTGGATTTGGGAAGAATAACATGATATTCAGAAGGAATGGGGTAAAGGGTGAGAAAATCATTAAACTCTCCTTGTAAAAGTTCACAAGTTTGTGTGGTTATGGAGTCCTTCGCTCTCATAATTAAAAAAGGATGGTGATTATCTTACCTCAGAGATAGATGCACAGCAGGTCGAAGAAAGAAGAAAGAAAGATGATGAAAAAACAGAAAAAAAGTTTATGGCGAAGTATTTATAAGTATCTCTCAATACCTTCACGACCGTTCACGTGTCAAGCATCAGGAGTCATCCGGATTTCAATATAGAAGGAAAATTGGGATAATACCTTCCCGATTACCTAGGAAGACTATTGAGTAATCTTCATTAAAAACTCAACTAACTCCACGACAAGTGGACTTATTAATTAATGCATGAAGTACGCATGCCTGGATGTTTCTTATGGTCTTTGAGTAATTTACTGATTGAGTCGAAAGCAATGCGTTCATAGATGCATACATTACATTCGACTGAGGGGCTTAATGACGTACTCCCGTCTCCGGCTCGAAGGTCTCCCTTTCGAGCTCGAATGGGATCTTCTCCCTAATTACACTATAAGATCTTTGAATAGTTTCGAGTGGCGTAAAATCATCTTCGTGATGATTACCAGTATGGGAATCCGCCACACGAAGGCCTACACCCTTCGCGGGAGGTCTTCGACGAAACTAGGACAAAGGTCTGGCTAAGTCAAAACCCACGTTCTCCCTCTCTGCCAAGGCTTTCCCGCTAAAGTAGAGATCATGGTACATAGTTCCTGCAATCACCTCTTAAATTATGGGACACCCCCACGTTCACCGGTTTTTGTGCTAGGCCTTGTCCATCTTATTTCCACACCTATAAAGAGATGGTCAGGTCTCTAAGTATGACGAACACTTTTACACACACTTACTTTACTCTACTTTAAGCTACAAAGCCCATACTTACTCTTACGCTAGAGGTGATTCGCAGGGACACCCCCCGCGCTTTACTTAACGTAGTGTTTTCATTTGTGTTGACACAGGTTATCCAAGACTTGGCAATCAAGCAACCATCACAAGAACTCTTCAATCCCTTCGAAGCCTAATCGTACCCGTATTTGCACAATCATTCTTCCTTCTTCGTCCATCTCCTTTCTGATCATTCCCATGAATCTCAAGCCGTTAACTCTTCCTAATGGTAGGGCGTCATCCAATTGTTTAGTTACACACACGAAACTCTTCCTATTATTGAAGGAGTATCATCTGACTTCAAAGGTTTCACTTTTGACAAACGGTGGTTCATAGTCTGTTTTCTCGATGCCACTTTCCATCGCTCTTCTTCCTCGAACCCTTCATTGTGCCATGAGTATGTTGTATCATGAAACTTTTCACATTTCTCCCATACATCATCCAGGGCATACATTTTCCTTCCTATTCTTAG
Source organism: Tanacetum coccineum (assembly GCA_026074375.1). NCBI lineage: Eukaryota > Viridiplantae > Streptophyta > Magnoliopsida > Asterales > Asteraceae > Tanacetum > Tanacetum coccineum. Next base: position 6,151 of record BQNB010065523.1, read on the forward strand.
ATCATATTCGTTTGCCAACTGTTCATTTTCATTGGCAAACTCTTCCTTGTATTCATCAAACCTCCTTGAATATGGGTTATCCCGTGTTTTCCCAAAGTCAACTTCAACATCAAAACTGTCTATTACCCATTCGTTAAGTACTTCATTCCTAGTAGACTTACTGACATTTTATGTCCCAACTTAATTTTTAACCACTCTTCGAATAAATAGTCTATAGGCCGTAGTTTTCTAAGTTGTGGTTGTGAGAAGTAGGTTTTTACATTTGAAAATGCAGTATCCCTTGGTTTTGGCATGCTTTTACTCTTCTGAGGAGAGTATGAGTGGGGGTATTCATGGTGATATTCGCATGGGTTATCATACACTGTTGCTTTATGTGAGACATCGTTATTATTAAATTCGTTATTATGTGCAACCACTCGTAGTATCGCCTCTCACGAGTTGTATCGTCTATAATTTATTCCCGTATCTTACTGTTGATAGAATAATGCCTAAAAACGTTATTAATATTTTTAGGCCTCTCTACGTTTTGATAATCATAAAATGTAAAAACGATTAATGAAAAATTATTCGTAAACAAGTAACTAGTAGTAAATTTTCATTTCGAAAATTTAATCACTTAAAAGTATGAATAAATAAATGCTTAATGCATTTTATGATCAAAGGAATTTTTATTTAACCTCACATTTTTTTATAAAAATGTCACAAACATTTTTATAACTTTTATAAAACATTTTTAGATTAAAAGAAATGTTTTATTCAAATAAATTTTTTGAATTAAAATTTCCTACCTAAAACGGCTATAAATGTTTTAGAAAATACCTCCCCTGGAAAAGACAAAAAAGGGAGTGTCCTGGTCTGGCCGGACCCCTTAAATACACGGGCGGTCCCCTTAATTATAAGGGGGCCGACACCCTAATTAAGGGGACCGGCCAGACAAAGATTCCCCCAGATTGCCTATAAATACTGGACTGTTCCCTACTGATTTTCACACCTTTTGCACATACTTTCTTTCTGTTTTAAATCAGTTTATACTCTACTTTCATTCCTTTGATCATTTAATCATAAAGCTTTGTTTCCAAGTGATCCAAGCTTTGATCTTCAAGTGCAAGAGAAGAATACTTCCTACCATCAAGTATAGAAGTATTATAGATTAGTGTGTGTCCTTGCAACCTTGTTGCAGTTGTATTATATCTTGTAAATCATTTTCGTATATTGTGAAGGTGTGTATTGTAGTTGTGTATACTAGGTAGATTGTGGTGATCATTATAAGTATAGTTAGATCGGGGTGATCTTAGTAAGTAGTGTTAGATTGGTGTGATCAAGGTAGTGTTTAGTTGAAGTGAAGTTGTGAAGTAAAGGGTAGAGAAGTTGTGAAGTGTAGTTGCAAAGTGTAGAGAAGTTGTGAAGTGAAGAAAAAGTGGTGTGGTGAAGAGAAGTTATGAATTGTTGTGAAGTAGTGTGGTTAGTTGTGATAAATTAGTTCTAGCTAGGATTAGAACTCGGCATTTGGCTTAGTGTCAGAAATCGGTGTAAGCTTAGTTGTGTATGGTTTTTTCCGCCTAAAGGGAGCTGGTTGACATAGTGAAGAAAACTCTCAAGTTTGGTGCTCGAGGAGTAGAGTATGGCGAAGAGGTGCTTCATTACCGAACCACTATAAATCCTTGTGTTGTGGTTTGATCTTTCTATCTCTTATCTCTTGTCTTGCATATTTATTTCATATCTTGTTATTACTTATTTATTTAGTCAAATTGTTCATATTGTGCACATTGTGAATTCACATAAAGTCGAATCTAAGTTTTTATAAACAAACTATTCACTAAATTAAAAAGCGGTAAAACTATTCAACCCCCCTTTTAGTTTTCCACAATTGGTATCAGAAGCCACGTCAAACAAATTTTTTAAAATAAATTGTATTTTAAAATTTGAATCGATCTATGGAATCATAAAAAAATTTAGAAGGGCAATCTATGCAAAAACCACCACTATTTGAAAGTGATGGATTTATTTATTGGAAAAATAGATTCGAAACTTATGTGAAATCAGAAGATCTAGATCTTTGACATGTTATTACCTATGATGATTTTCTTCCTATTCAAAATAATTCCGAAACAAAAAAGGATGAAATTGTACCATTTGATAAACAAAACGATAACCTTAAAAAGAAACTTGCTAAAAATAATAAAACTAAAATGGTAATTTATAATGCTTTGTCACGTAAAAAATACGAAAGAATTTTTATGTGTAAAACCGAAAAAGAAATTTGGGATACTTTATTAATCACACACCAAGGTAACAGTCAAGTCAAAGATAACAAAATAGATCTTCTTTTTTAATAATATGAACAATTTACGATTCCAGAAGAAGAATTGATAGATAATGCTTTTGCTAGATTTAACACTATTATTACTGGTCTAAAAGCACTTGATGAAGGTTTTTCTAGCAAGAACTATGTTAGGAAATTTCTTAGGGCACTTCATCCTAAATGGCGCGCAAAGGTTACGGCTATTGAAGAGTCGGAAGTTTGACATCATTATCACTTGACGAACTTATTGGAAACTTGAAAGTTTATGAAGTAATAATTAAGAAAGATTTCGAAATAGTCAAAGACAAAAGAGAACAAAGTAGACCTCTTGCGTTGAAGGCTAAAAAGGAATCTAGTGATGATGATAGCTCGGCCTTCGAAAGTGAAGACGAAGAATACGCCATGGCCGTAAAAGAACTCAAGAAATTCTTCAAAAGACGAGGAAGATTTGTAACACAAATACGAGATAAAAGAAAGTCATTGCAAAGAAGTAGAGACGACAAAAATGGTAAATGCAAAAGAAAATGTTTTAGATGTGGAGATTCAAATCATCTCATCGGAGAATGTTTAAAGCCGCCAAGAAACAATAACCAAAGAGCATTCATTGGAGGAGCGTGGAGTGATAATGGCGATGATGACGAAGAAAAGAATAAAGACGAAACTTGCCTTGTAGCTCAAGCGTCAAACGAAATATGCTTAGGAATAAACCTAGAGCCCGATGAGTGGATCGAAGATAGTAGATGCTCAAAACACATGACAGGTAACCGAAAGTTATTTTCTACATACAAAGCATATAACGGAGGTAATGTTATTTTCAGAAGCAATTTTCGTGGTAACATCATTGGCAAATGTATGATTTCTCATGACTCTCTTATTATTGAAAATGTTGAGCACGTAGATAATTTAAAATTTAATTTGCTTAGTGTTGGTCAAATATGTGATAATAAGTGCAAGTAGTATTTACCGAACACGATAGCGAAATAATCAAAGACGAAAAGGTCATAGGTAGAGAAATTAGAAAAAGAGGGTTATATGTGATGAAATTAGGAAATAAATCGGAAGATAAAATATGTCTTGCAACCTTAGACGAAAATTCCACCTTATGGCATAAGAGATTAGGTCACGCTAATATGCAATTAATTCAATCATTAGCTTCCAAGGAATTGGTTAGAAATCTACCTAAGCTTAAATTTGACCGATATTTTTGTGACACTTGCATAATTGGAATGCAAACTCATGCAAGTCACAAGGCCAAAAATATAGTATCAACAAATAGATGCTTAGAATTATTACACATGGATTTATTTGGCCCTTCCGCCATATAGAGTTATGGAGGAAATCATAATACCTTAGTAATTGTAGATGACTATTCTCGATTTACATGGACTAGATTTTTAGGAAATAAAACCGAAACTTTCGAAGAGTTCGAAATATTTAGTAAAATGATTCAAAATAAATTAGGATGTTCCATAGTATCAATTAGAACGGATCATGGTCGGGAAATTGATAATGAAGTACAATTTGGAAACTATTGTGACTTAAATGGAATCTCTCACAATTTTTCCGCTCCTCGTACTCCACAATCAAATGGGGTAGTAGAAAGGAAGAATCGCATTCTACAATAAATGAGTAGAACTATGTTAAATGAACAATCCATTCCACAAAAATTTTGGTGTAACGCGGTCGATACATCCACCTATATAATTAATAGAATCTCCATTAGACACATTTTAGAAAAAACCCCATACGAGTTGTTAAGAGGTAGAAAACTAAACCTTAACTATTTTAAAGTATTCGGAAGCAAATGCTTCATTCTTAATACAAAAGATTACCTCACCAAGTTCGACCTAAAGTCGTACGAATGTGTTTTCCTAGGATATTCGCAAAATAGTAAAGTTTATATAATTCTTAACAAACAAACAATGAAAGTCGAAGAATCCTTAAATGTGACATTCGATGAAACTCCTCCCCCGCCTAAAACATCACCATTGGAGGATGATGATTTAGTCGAAGAAGAAGCTATTGAGGTTAATAAAACAAAACCCTTAGGCAATGATCTCGAAGATAAATCATTAGAAAACAATGAAATCATAAACATCAAAGAATCTAAAAGTCATCACCTAGATAATGTTATTGGTAACCTAAATCAAAGAACTCTTAGATCACAAGCTCAAGACAAAAGTAATTTCTTTTGTTTTTTTCAACAATAGAACCTAAAAATGTAAATGAAGCTTTGAAAGATAAAAGTTTGGTAATGGCCATGCAAGAGGAACTAAACCAATTTATATCAAATGATGTTCGAGAATTAGTCCCTAATCCTATGGATATGACCATTATTGGAACTAAATGGGTATATAAAAATAAGCTCGACGAAAATGGCATTGTAACTAGAAATAAAGCTAGGCTAGTTGCCTATGGTTATAATCAACAAGAAGGAATTGATTATGACGAAACTTATGCACCCGTAGCTAGATTAGAATCCATAAGAATATTATTAGCTTATGCATGCGCACTAGACTTCAAATTATTTCAAATAGATGTAAAGAGTGCATTCCTTAATGGTTTTATCAATGGGGAGGTTTACGTAGCCCAACCTCCGGGATTCATTGACTTCGCAAAACCTAATCATGTTTATAGACTGGAGAAAGTGCTTTATGGACTTAAACAAGCTCCTAAAGCTTGGTACGATAGATTGAAATCCTTTCTTATTAAACATGATTACACCATGAGAATGGTAGATAACACACTCTTTACTAAAAAGAAAGACCCAAATCTCATCATTGTCCAAATATATGTCGATGACATTATATTCGGATCAACTTGTCAAGAAATGTGTGACGATTTTGCCAAGATCATGCACGATGAGTTTGAAATGAGTATGATGGGGGAATTAAATTTTTTCTCAGGTCTACAAATAAAACAATTACAAGATAGTATATTCTTTAATCAATCAATATATATAAAATAAATGCTTAAGAAATTTGGATTAGAAGACTCTAAGCCAATGAAAACTCTTATGTCTACGGAAACGAAACTCATGAAAGACGAAGAAGGTGAGTCCGTAGATAATACCAAATATAGAGGTATGATAGGAAGTTTATTTTACTTAACGGCAAGTAGGCCCGATATCATGTTTAGTGTTTGCCTTTGTGCACGCTTCCAAGAGGATCCTAAAACCTCTCACCTTGAAGCGGTTAAACGTATCTTCTGATATGTTAAAAGCACTACACACTTAGGATTATGGTATCTTAAGGGATCCGACATAGAAACCATAGTATATGCGGATTCTGATCATGCGGGAGATTACGTGGACCAAAAAAGCACTAGCGGTATTTGCACGTTTATGGGATGTTGTTTAACATCTTGGTTTTTGAAGAAGCAAACCGCTCTTGCTATTTCCACTACCGAAGCCGAATATGTAAGTGCCGAAAAAGCATGTCAACAAGCACTATGGATGAAACAAGATCTCGTAGATTATGGCATTAGTTTAGATGACATTCCTATAATGTGTGATAATAAAGGAGCTATAGACTTAAGCAAAAATCCCGTTTAACACTCTCGTATAAAACACATTGAGATTCGTCACCATATCCTTCATGACAATGTTCAAAAAGGAAATAATTCCATAGAAAAGGTTTCATCGGAAGATAACATTGCCGGTATTCTAACTAAACCCCTTAAACGTGAACCTTTTAATTACTTATGTCTAGGTCTAGGAATGATAGAACAAATTGATTAAGTATTTGTTAGGAAGTCTCACTCCTATAATTATTGATAGGAACTCGAAAGTGAACAAGAATAATGAACTACAATCAAAAATAAAAAGCCAAAATCGAAAAATTAGGAAAATTAATTAGTCATATGGGCGGCCCCCTTATCTCTTAACGGGCGGTCCCCTTAATGATAAGTGGGCCGGCCATGCACATAAGGGGACCGGCCATCTGACAGTCCGTAAAAAGTTTTTGTTTTTTCCTTAAATCTGAGTCTAAGATTCTATTTTGTACAAAATCAAAGATTGAGTATTTCTCAAAAGATAACCTTTATACAAAATTACGTATTAGTAACCTCGGTTTTGCCAAGGTTTAAGCTTCTCAACTTAATATATGTATGTATAAGTCCCAATCTATTTTTCAAAAATTCTTCTCACGACTAGGAATTCATGAAAATCTACTTTCATACATCGTTGACATATGCTAAAAACATTTTTCATTCATGCATAACGATTTCATACTTGTTGCCGGAATATATAGTCCAATATATATTTTTCGACACTCTTGATTGAGAAAAATTAAATCAAGGAGCACTTGGATTATTTCTTAGGTTTTTCTTGTCTTAGAGTCAACATAATCGTCACTCCACATTTGTCGCATATAGGCACACACTAGGATTTTAACACAAGTCTCACTTGATATGTTTACAACCTACCTCTCTTGTTTAAAGAAATCTTAGGGGCATTACAACTATTTGCTAATACTCCAATTAATATGCTCTTCATTATAGATTTTTATTTAACTCCTTGCATGCTTATTTACATACTCTTGCTTGGTAAATGTTATTGGTCTTGATTGTTATTTAACAAAATTAGGACTTTGCATGCTGATACTCTTACTTGCTAAATGTTATTGGTTTTGATTTAGACAAAATTAGGACCTTGCATGCTCATATTCTTGCTTGCTAAATGTTATAGTCTTGATTGCTATAGAAATTAGAACTTGCTACAAAATGGCCACAAACAATCCACCTTTTTACCATTTCCTGAAAGAAAACAAAAACCTGGACATTCTGGACTTTTCCAGGTGGCGGTCCCCTTTGCTCAAAGGGGCGGCCCCCTTAGTGATAAGGGGGTCGGCCATATAGATAAAGGGGTCGGCCACCTGATGCACGGGTTTTACTGTTTCTTTTTGCTTTTTGACCCTCTTTCACATAGACCCAGCTATAATTTCCCAATACTCACCAACATTCCTTGGATTTGTTTTCTAACAATGTTCATCCATCCATAATCGCATCATCTTCCTAGTAGAAATAAACCCTCATCCTCAACATAATCACCACATTCAACTTGTCTTCTCCAATGACTTACCCTCACAAACCTTTACCCAAACCCTCAAGGGTTGCCAAAATTTCCGTAAGACCCTTATGGAGAAAGAAGTTAAACTATTGTAACACTTCCAATGAGGTTGATGTTAACTTGCCTACACCAATGCCCAAACCACAATCTCCTCTCATAGAATCATCACAAGAAAACCCTCCTACCACTTTCTCAAACCATGATTCACTACAACCTCACTCACTTCCACTTGGTGATTCTTGTGACACTAATGTTGGACAAGCTTTCATTCCACCATAAAGTGTCAATCAAACTCAACACACAAACCCCTCATTTCCTTACTTACTCATCAATCCACATGTTTCTAGTGTGCTTCATGCTCAAACTCCATCCTCACCTCAAGGTGACAACCAAACTCAACCACCACTACCTCCATCTCCAAGTAGAGAAATGCTCATGAATGACATTAATCAACATCAAGACTTATCAAACCTTCTAGCCATGTGTAACATTTCTCAATTTCAGGTCATTTTACGACTCCTATTATTCGTCACTATTTATTTTGGTACGATACGCGTTTACTTTTAATGTAACTTTTTCGCGTAGACTAAGAATAATCATTTAACGTAAACGGTCACCAAATAAATTAAGGTTTACGTTAAACAAGTGTTATATAATTATTAAGAATATAATTATTAACTTTGCGTATTTTATTTTTATTGGTCACGTAAAAGGTTTACGTTTTGCAATAAAATACATTTAGACACATCCCAGAAATACCTAGACTTACCTAAACTCAAACCAATACCCACTTTTAAACCTTAAACACAAAATTAAATAAAATCTTATGTTAATACCCACTAGGGCCGGTTATAGGGAAACAAAAGCACGTAGAAATCTTCTAATGGTCCTTAAGTACATGTACAAATCCTATGTAATTAAACCTTGTACAACATGTCCCTAGATTAAGCAAATACACAATGGTTAATAACCATTTTGCTCTCTTTTCTCCCTTGGATACCCAGCAATATGCATGTACATACATAAACCTTAAGATTTTGCTAAATCTTGGTAAATCTTGTACTTAGATCATGTAATTAAGAAATGTACCTAAGTGGTTTAACAAGAAACAATGTGAGGCTAATTAGAAATCACAAAACCATCTAGTTAGGGCCGGTTTTGGTTTGTTTGGGACTAGGAATATGTAAATAGTATTCTTTCCTATAAATGCTCATCCATACTTACCATTTAACACTCTTACAACTCACAAACACTCAAACAAGAAAAACAATACTAGTTCTTTCTTGTCTCGGGTTATAAAACGCAAACAAACACCTTCTTACTTTCCTTCAAACCAACACACAACACTATGGATTTTCAAGCAAGTTCACAAGGAATACACGAGCTAAGGTTGGGTGTTACAAAGCTTTGAAGCTTAGGGTTTGGTTGTTGATCGTGTATTTCGCACGTAGGTTGCTAAGTGATTATGATTGTAACATTCGTTATCATCCAGTGAAGGCAAACGTAGTGGCTGATGCGTTGAGCCGTAAGGAACGGATTGAGTCGTTTCAGGTTCGAGCCATAGTTATGACTATTGGCTTGGATCTTCCCAAACGAATACTAGAAGCTCAGATCGAGGCCCTGAAACCAGATAATCTTAAGAATGAAGATGTGGGCGGTATGATCAGAAAGGATATACCCAAGGAAAAGTTGGAACCACGCGCCGATGGAACCTTATGTTTACACGGCAGGAGTTGGTTACCTTGCTATGGAGACTTAAGATCCGTGATTATGCACGAATCCTACAAGTCAAAATACTCTATCCATCCCGGTTCTAAAAAGATGTACCAAGACATGAAGAAGCTATATTGGTGGCCAAACATAAAGACCGACATCGCCACCTATGTTAGCAAGTGCTTGACATGTGCGAAGGTCAAGGCCGAACACCAAAGGCCATCGGGACTGTTAGTACAACCAGTAATACCCGAGTGGAAGTGGGATAATATCACGATGGATTTTATCACCAAGCTTCCTAAGTCGTTACAAGGTTTTGACACCATCTGGGTGATTGTGGATCGACTTACAAAATCTGCTCACTTCTTGCCAATAAGGGAGAATGATCCATTGGACAAGTTGGCAAGGTTGTACCTGAACAAGATAGTAGCAAGGCACGAAATACCTGTTTCAATCATCTGTGATCGTGATGGGAGATTCACGTCAAATTTCTAGAAATCATTTCAGAAAGCTTTAGGTACAGATATATACGTACCATCCAAAAACCGACGGCCAGAGCGAAAGGACTATTCAAACTCTCGAGGACATGCTACGTGCTTGCGTGATCGATTTTGGCAAGGGCTGGGTTAAACATTTGACATTAGCCGAATTTTCGTATAACAACAGTTATCACGCTAGCATAAAGGCCGCACCCTATGAGGCACTTTGTGGCCGAAAATGTCGATCATCTGTGTGCTGGGCCGAAGTTGGAGAAGCTCAACTGACCGGTTTGGAATTAATCCAAAAAACAAGGGAAAAGATCGTCCTGATCAAGCAAAAAATTCAAGCTGCTCAGGATCGATAAAAGAGCTACGCGGATTTGAGCGAAAGCCGATGGAGTTTGAAGTTGGGGAAAGGGTTATGCTCAAGGTCTCACCTTGGAAAGGGGTTGTACATTTCGGTAAGCGGGATAAGTTGAACCCGAGATATGTCGGACCTTTCAAGGTGTTAGCCAAAGTTGGGAAAGTTGCCTATAGGCTGGAACTTCCTCAAGAGTTGAGCAGAGTTCACCATACTTTCCATGTGTCTAATCTAAAGAAATGTTACGCTGACGAACCATTAGTCATGCCGTTAGAAGGAATTCATGTTGACGATAAGCTCCAGTTTGTAGAAGAGACCGTTGAAATCATGGAACAGGAGATCAAAGAATTAAAGCGAAGCCGGATACCACTGGTTAAGGTTCGCTGGAACTCTAGGAGAGGTTCTGAATTCACCTGGGAACGCGAAGATTCGTTCAAACAAAAATACCCACAGCTTTTCACAAACTGGGCTTCGTCATCCACTACAAGGTCTTAAGCTTTGAGGACAAAGCTTTTTTAACGGGTGGAGACTGTAACATTTCTCAATTTTAAGTCATTTTACGACTCCTATTATTCGTCACTATTTATTTTGGTACGATATGCGTTTACTTTTAATGTAACCTTTTCGCGTAGACTAAGAATAACCATTTAACGTAAACGGTCACCAAATAAATTAAGGTTTACGTCAAACAAGTGTTATATAATTATTAAGAAGATAATTATTAACTTTGCGTATTTTATTTTTATTGGTCACGTAAAAGGTTTACGTTTCGCAATAAAATACATTTAGACACACCCCGAAAATATCTAGACTTACCTAAACTCAAACCAATACCAACTTTTAAACCTTAAACATAAAATTAAATAAAATCTTGGGTTAATACCCACTAGGGCCGGTTATGGGGAAATAAAAGCACCTAGAAATCTTCTAATGATCCTTAAGTACATGTACAAATCCTATGTAATTAAACCTTGTACAACATGTCCCTAGATTAAGCAAATACACAATGGTTAATAACCATTTTGCTCGCTTTTCTCCTTTGGATACTCGGCAACATGCATGTACATACACAAACCTTAAGATTTTGCTAAATCTTGGTAAATCTTGTACTTAGATCATGTAATTAAGAAATGTACCTAAGTGGTTTAACAAGAAACAATGTGAGGCTAATTAGAAACCACAAAACCATCTTTTTAGGGCCGGTTTTGGTTTGTTTGGGACTAGGAATATGTAACTAGTATTCTTGCCTATAAATACTCATCCATACTTACCATTTAACACTCTTACAACTCATAAACACTCAAACAAGAAAAACAATACTAGTTCTCTCTTGTCTTGGGTTATAAAACGCAAACAAACACCTTCTTACTTTCCTTCGAACCAACGCACAACACTAAGGCTTTTCATACAAGTTCACAAGGAATACACGAGCTAAGGTTGGGTGTTACAAAGCTTTGAAGCTTAGGGTTTGGTTGTTGATCGTGTATTTCGCACGTAGGTTGCCACAATACTCGTATACACTCGAAACAAAACCTTAGGACTCATTGTAAGTCGCGTTCAAACTATACACTTCATACTATATTTGTTTTCTTTTATTTACTAGTCATTATGTCACGCTAACTTGTAAATAATAAGCTAACGTGAGCTTAGGCAATGTTTATGCGTATATACGACCTTGTGTGGTGTTAAAATATAAAGGAACACGTACAAGTAATTTAACAATGAGCTAAGGCTTAGGTATATTCATTTAAAAATGAAAACTTGGGAACCGACATGAACACTAAGTCATATACATGATTTCCTCAAAAACTATACGTAAACCTTTTGTGTAAACACGATACTGTGGCTTGGGAAGGAGTACGTGACCCATTTAAACGGTTGCATGGGACAACCGCGACCTCTATACTTGCTAAATAAGCTTACGTTGGTGATTAGAGTAATATCCAAGCTTAGGAAAACACTAGAGAGATTAACGGACCATTAGAGTCTCGTTAAATCCAAAAAACGCCCGCCTTTGGGCCCAACAGGCCCAACAGCCCATGGGTAGAGGCTCATGGCTTATAAATAAGCTCATTTAAGTTTATCGAGGGTTTATAAAATTCTTAAAAATCTTTGGAATAAACAATATGCATAGGAAGCCTTAGCTGGCCACGAATGGGCCCATTAACCCAAACATGCCCAACAAACCTTGCAGTGGGGCCCATGATTTGGTAAGAAGCTCTAAATGCTTATTCAAAATCCTAAGGTGCTTATTAGGGCTTATATGGACCCTATGTATCATGAAAGCACAAAACGAACCTATATCGGGCTCATTAGCCCATTTTCGTGACCAATGAAAGCCCATAAGCTACAAATAAGCTTAAACAACTTATTTGTGAGCTTAAGCAGTTTAGTAAACTTATAATAAACCTAGAAAAATTATTGGACCTTAATGAATTAATCCGAAACCCTTAAAACACTAAATGGACTCGTATCGGGTCCAAAAGCCCATTTTCGAGGCTTATCGGCTTATTGAATAAGCCACGAAGTAAAAATAGATTAATCAAATTTCATGAGTGCTTATTGAGTTAAGAAAATAAGATTTGATCCTATATTGAAACCCTAATGGACCTTTACAAACATTCGGGTTAAGATTGTTGGGCTAACGAGCCCAATGAGCTCGAAAAAGCTCAAATAAGCTCACCCGAGCATATTTTTCAGCTTAACAATTTTAAGTAAGTTTAAATAGACTTAATAAGGGCTTATGTGCCTTTGAAAACCCAATTGGACCTTTGAATTTCGTATTGGACCTTAACGAGTCCAATAAGGCCCAACAAGCCAAAATAAGCTCATCCGAGCTTATTTATAAGCTGACCCATCTTATATGGCTTATTGGAGTCCATTAAAACCAAATGCCACTTGCTTGAACTTAATCGGACTCAAAATGTGATTTTTACAAGTTAAGGGACTAAAGGTGTAACTTTGTAAAGTTGAGTTTTAAAACTGTCAAAACTGTTTTCCTATAAAGTCTAGGGGATGTTTTGACATTTCTGAAACTTAAGGGGCTGTTTGAAATATATAAGTACTTAAAGTGTAATTATTGAAAAGTTGAAGGACTAAAAGTGTAACTTTGGAAACCTAAGGGTTTAAAGTGTAAATACTATATTTTCATAAACATAGGGACTGTTTTTGTAAATATAGAAAACCTAAGGGTATTTCATGAAAGAAAATGATTTTATCAACACTTAACATATCGGACGAGTTATAATCGGATATTATACAAGTTAAACCACGACTTAATAAATATGAATATTTATTAATAATGATTATACGTATACTAGAAACGTGTGTGATCAAAGAGCCATCAAGTGAATTCAAATACAATAAACAGGTGCACCACCACACAAGTGATAACAGTATATATAAACTAGCAATTTATTGTAGTTTATGCATTTAGGCTTTAACCTAAACTTGTAGACTAAGACTGGCCGTATTTGCTTAGGTATTTGACGGTGTGATTCATTGCTATACTTGGATATATTTATCATTTTCAGAGGACTATTCACCAAGGTGAGTTCATAGCCTCATGTTTTACAATTATTTAAATGATTTACATCGTTGGGGTGAGAACATGCTTTGTTTTACAAATTGGACGAAAGTGTACATTTTATACTATGTTACGTGTTTGCCTAAGTAGCGATAACCCACTGAGCCCTTTTATCATGAACTGTTAATTGCTAGATTGCGAGCGCGAATGTTATAAATAGATCTATTTGGGATTGAAGTCCCTGTTTGGGTGAGTAGCACTCACTGTGCTGGTCTGCCGGACAACAAACGTATACCATGTTAGATTTGGGATGTTGCGGGTTAGAACATCATTCATGGGCAAATGTTGGCAATTTATTGCATTCATATACGTCGAGCTTCGGTATCATGAGCTTAGGAAAACGTAATTACTTTTTATGATGTTTGCATCTGTTGCTTAATCATACACTTGGAAATCTTGCGGTCCTACAATTGATTTACATAAACCTATGAATTCACCAACTTTATGTTGACGTTTTAAGCATGTTTTCTCAGGTCAATAAGGCACGAGGTGCCAAGATACATTGGGGGTCACTCTTTGGAGAATCAACACTAAAGATTTGGGGCGTATTACATTTTAGGACATTTGTTATAAACTGAAATAATTACTTATGTTGTCGATCAATTTGAAGCCATGAGCTTATGTAACGAACAAGTATTTTGTTAAATCCAATGTATCTTTTGAACGACACATTTAGTGGTCGTTCTCATATCTTGTACTATTGATCTATGAAGTAATGCCCTCGGATATTCAACATTACGATGCTACCCAGATTTGGGGGTGTTACAGATTGGTATCAGAGCCAAGGTTATTGAGAACCATGTCAAAAGTTTTTGTTTGGACTATAACCATTTTTAAACACTGTTTTCACAAATAGGGTTTGCACGGGACATACATGCATTACTTGTTTGCATCTAGCACATATATGCTTACATGATACACACTGTTTTAGCATTAGTAGTTACTAAGTGCTTACATGATTGATATACGCATATATAAATTATATTACGTATATTACTATAAGACTCTTATAATTAAAGCTTATAGACATAACATACAGATCTCTCTTATAAGTAATACTTATATAAGTTATTTTTGCTTTTGCAGCAGTCATGTCTTCTGCATCATCTGCGGTTACCTACACTTCCGTCTATACCGATTCTGAGCCAACAAGGTCTTCTGGGGAGCCGATGAGGAGATATCTGACGGAGGTTCTCTGCGAGTCATCGTGTACGGATACGATGGAATTCCTATGCAGCCGGTAGCCCCACCATCTCTGGATTACATACCAGACCCAGAGGAGCCACAGACACCGCCAGTTCCACAGGACGAGGATGAGCGTGAGCCCATGTTCATACAGGCACATGATCCTGACTACGTGCCAGAGCCTATGTACCCTGAGTATATACCATTGGAGGATGAGCATGTGTTCCCAGCTGAGGAGCAGCCATTACCTCCTGTTGATTCACCCACTGCTGAGTCACCAGGGTATGTTGCTGAGTCGGATCCCGAGGAGGATCCAGAGGAGTATGAGGATGATGAGACAGAGGATGGTCCGGTTGACTATCCCATGGACGGGGGAGATGATGGAGATGATGATGACGGCGATTCATCTGGGGATGACGCCAATGATGAGGATGAGGACGAGGAGGACAACGAGGAGGAGGGAGAGGAGGAGCACTTAGCTCCAGCCGACTCCGCTATTGTTGTACCTACTGTTGAGCCTGTTTCCCCACCTGAGGGAACAGAGCCTGTTATACCACCATCCTCCACCGACATTTCTACCACTAGAGCTAGGATCACTGTCCGGCTTCAGGCTTCCATATCCCTTCCACCAGAGGCAGAGGTTGAGAGACTTCTAGCCATGACTACTCCATCACCATCACCACCTATCTCACTATCACCACCCTCTGCAGGGGAGCGTCTTGCTAGGTGCACGGCCCCTTCTGCACATTCATCACCACCACCTGTGCCATCACCATTACTACCATCATCTGGGTGTCCAACCCAAATCCAGACACTCAAGATAGCCTCCACTCAGGCCCTTATTGATGCAGTTACTGCCGCATTACCATCACCTCCACTACCACCACTACCACCATCTTTATACATACCACCACCTGTTGACCATAGGTATGATGTTCCCGAGTCCGAGCTGCCACCTCGTAAGAGGTTGTGTTTGTCTACTCTAGGCCCCAGGTATGAGATCGGGGAGAGTTCTACTGCTAGACCTATCGGAGGTCGAGGGATAGATTATGGGTTTGTCAGCACTGTGGATGCTGAATCGAGACGACAGGGGATTTATGAGGTTGGGTATGGTATTAGGGATACTTAGGTAGATCCGGCAGAGACAGTTCCTGAGATAGCACCTATGACCGTTGAAGAGTTCAATACTAGGGTTACAGAGCTTGCTGAGCTCCATGAGGATGCGCAGGATGGTAGGACTCGTATATCACAGCGAGTCGCTATGGACTCACAGCGGGTCGACTTACTTATGAGGGATAGGATGACTCTCCAGGAGACAGTATGGATTGTGGAGGAGGAGGCCTATACTTCCCGAGAGGCTTGGGCTCACTCGATATGATTGAGTCAGGCGACCCATCAGGAGCTTCAGACCCATCGTGACCATGTGTATGCAGACGAGACACATATCCAGGCACATCAGGCACAGCTACAGCTGCATAGTACTCTCATTCAGACACAACACCAGGTATATGAGACTCGTTTCCAGATACAGCAGGCTGAGATGGCAGCGCTTTGAGAGTCTGACCGTAGGCGCCAGGCACAGATGGCAGCGACTCTTCGAGTGATGAGAGACATGAGGCGAGGGATGAGTGACATACAGGCCGAGTTACTAGCACATCGAGAGCAGCAGAGGAAAGCTAGACAATCAGGACCAGATGCTAGGATTCTAGATCACCAGGATGCTTCTGGGGATACTGACAGCCACATCTAGTGGTTTATGTTATTTTGTCTTGCTAGGTCATTGTACAGGCATGTTAAGTATTAGGGGTTTTCCCCGCTAGCATAGCCTTAGATCTTTTGTGTTGTCGTCTCATCTATACATTATTATATTATGTCATGATTTTAACCTCAAGTTTTGTCTTTTGTGATCTAGACAAATCATGGCACCTACGACCAAACGAGGACAGAATACCCCTACTAGCAACACCAACCCAAACAACATGACTCCAGAATCTGTCCAAGCTATGATTGATCAAGCTCTTCAGCGAAACTCCACCAATGGAGACGCAAGCCATAGTTCGCACGGGGATGATCGAAGGAACGTGCAAACTGCACGCCCTTGTTTCTACGCTGACTTCATGAAATGTCAACCCTTGAACTTCAAAGGGACTGAAGGCGTAGTCGGTTTGACCAGGTGGATTGAAAAGATGGAGTCAGTCTTCAATATCAGTGGTTGTGCTATTGAAAATCAGGTTAAGTTTGCCACCTGCACTCTGTTAGGTGCTGCTTTGACTTGGTGGAATGGTCAGATAAGGACCTTAGGTCCTGAATCATATTCAATGACTTGGGAAGTACTCAAGAAGAAGATGACGGACAAGTATTGTCCGCAAGGTGAAATCAAGAAACTAGAAATCGAGTTGTGGAACCTAAAGGTCAAAGGGAATGATGTTCCAACATACACTGAACGTTTCCAAGAGCTAACCCTGATATGTACCAAGTTTGTTGCTAATGAAACTGAGAAGGTTGACAAGTACATCAGTGGACTTCCTGACAACATTTATGGGAATGTCAAGTCTGCCAGACCCAAGACGTTGGATGAGACTATTAAGTTGGCCAACGACTTGATGGATTAGAAACTTCGCACCTACACGGAAAGGCAGTCTGACAACAAAAGGAAGGCTGATGATTCATCTAGAAACATCCATGGTCACCAACAACAACCCTTCAAGAGGCAGAATGTCGCCAAGGTCTACAATATGGGGACAGGTAAAAAGAAGTCGTACGGTGGAAATTTGCCCAAGTGCACCAAGTGCCATTTTCACCACAATGGCCCGTGTACTCAGAAGTGCCACAAGTGCAACAAGGTAGGGCACTTTGCCCGCGACTGCAGGAGTTCTGGCAACACAAATGTTGCTAATACTCAGAAGGGCAATGGGGCAAATCCCAAGGGGAATGGTTGTTTTGAATGTGGAGCTCCAGGACATTTCAAGAGAGATTGTCCAAAGTTGAAGAATAAGGATGGAGGAAATGGGAGTGCACAAGGTTGGGTGTATGCAGTTGGGAATGCAGAGAAGAAAGGGAATGCATCGAGGGACCCGGACTCAAATGTCGTCACGGGTACGTTCCTCTTAAACAAACACTATGCATCTATCTTATTCGACACTGGTGCCGATAGAAGCTTTATATCCACTGCATTTAGTTCCCTGATTAACATCGCCCCAACTCCATTAGAAAATAGTTATGATGTCGAACTAGCAGATGGGAAAATAGTCAGGGTAGACACTATTATACGAGGTTGTACCTTAAATTTCTTAAACCATCCGTTCAACATAGATCTAATGCCCGTAGAACTGGGAAGTTTCAACATTATAATCGGCATGGATTGGCTAAGAAAGTATCACAGATACGGCTATACAATATACTAATTTATAATATCTCAACAAGAGCAATTAAGAAAATTCCCTAAGGAAAATTCACTCTTTAAAATATATATATATAATATATAATATACGTATCTTAACCGGAAAGTATGATTTCCCGGGTCGTTTTCCCAATGATTTAAGAAATTGAAACCTCGCTTGATATTGGATATTGATTTGAATGGGTTCGAAGATTGATTGGGTTTTCTTTAACTACTAATTAAAAATAAACAACTAAAGCACTTAACAAATACCGGGAAACGAATTAAACGCGACAATTAAGCAAGTAAACTAAAATTAACCCCTAAAAATGTAAACTAAAATTCTAAACCTAAGATAAGACAAAAGAAAATTTTAGGAAAAAAAGAAAAACATTTTTTTTGATTTTTTTTGAATTTATTATGAATTAAAATCTAATTTAATCTAATTAAATCTTAAAAAATAGCAAATTAAGTAATAAAAATTTGGAAAAATGATTTTTAAGCTTAGAAAAGTCTAAAATATTATAAAAGCAAAGAAAACTATTTTTATTATTAAAATTCTATTTTTAAAATTTAAAATAAAAGCTAGAAAATGAAATTTAAGATCTAAAAAGTGTGAAAATGATTTTACTGGATGTAAACCTTAAGCTATTTTTTATAAAACTAAAAACTATTTTTTTGTATTTTTCTGAAACTTTTTTCTATTTTTTATTGATTTAATAAGATTTTAACTTTCGAAAAATTATAAAAAATAAAATAATAGGCTGTGGAACTAATGATACTCGGTTTTTGGCTTAAAACCCGCAAATTTTTAAAAAAGGACCAAACAAGTAGCTATATCTCCCCCAAACCCTCTTATGCGCCGCATCATGATTCGGGACTCCAAAAATTGTAGTTTTCTCAAAATATTATAAAAGCAAAGAAAACTATTTTTATTATTAAAATTCTATTTTTAAAATTTAAAATAAAAGCTAGAAAATGAAATTTAAGATCTAAAAAGTGTGAACATGATTTTACTGGATGTAAACCTTAAGCTATTTTTTATAAAATTAGAAAAAATCAATACATTCTCTTTTGGTATTTTACTGAAACTTTTTCTATTTTTTATTGATTTTATAAGATTTTAACTTTCGAAAAATTATAAAAAATAAAATTTAAATTGGAAAAACATCCTAAAAAATTCAGGGAAAAACCCAACAGTACTATACTAGCAGAAACTCACAACATCTCAACAATAATGAAACACACCACATAATCACTAAAACGAATAATCCCTCTAGATACAGAGAGCGACTATAACTAGTAGGAGCATCTACACCCCCACATACTACTTCAAACAAACAGAATCCGAGTCTAAATGAACGTGTATCTACATAGACTATATCTTACGAGTGTATTACTTGTACAAACATACTGATTGATGCGCTCTCTCGCACTGAGCCACACATGATCTAAGTCTTAGTGTTGTGTGCGTGGGAGGTCGAGTGGTAGTCTGAGGTTTCGAGTATAGGAGGAGCCTCATGACACCCCTTTTTCTCCTTCTGTCCTATACTATTATCTTACGTATCTCCATCTCTTGCATAGTGTATCGTTTTCTGAACAACACACACGTCACAACACTACAGCGATGCGACAAACTCTACCGCGTCCATAATCGCTCGCGCGTGGTAGATCTCACTCTTTAGCAACTACGCGTCATCTTGCACATAAGTCAATCCTTCTTATCTTAATCAAAACCAATTGTTCTAGAACGAGGGACTTAACCTAAAACTTAGAAATAAGCGCTAAAACAGCTTATAAAAAGCTACTTTACCCACGTGAATGGGACATTTAGCTTAAATTTCACTTTAAAAGCTATAACAAGCTTATTTTAAAGCTCAAATCCAACACAATAAAAAATGGAATCTCTTCTAATGAGCACTCATGATGATGTGCCTAACCTAGATATGCAAAAAGCGTGCAACTCTACACATAGAACTGGAAACATCTTAAAGCAACTTAAAATGATAAAGAAAATGCTAAACTTAGCTACGACTTGCAAACATCTCAAGATTCTCTGCAAAATCCAATTAAGCAAAAACCTTAAATAAGCTAAACTTAACTCTACAACTTAAGGCGCACACTTAGTCTTCAACTACTTAATCTTCTATCTCCTATAAGCTGTAAAAATCTAGACTCATAAGCCAAATTAACAATTAAGATTCTACTTAAGTTCCTACTGTTTTTGGTGTTTTATGAATTTTGTGACTTTTGACAGCTAAATTAGACTAGGAAAATAAGCTAGAAAATGCAATTTAGGCCTAATCTATATTAAGCTATACCTAGACTTAACCCTACTTGAATCTAAGCAACTAAATCCTACTTTTACTAGACTATGAGCCTTTGAGGGCTTAGATCAAAATTTGCACAAGTGAAATTCTAAGAAAAACTCCCCTGGTGCTGTCAAACTTAATATAAGCTCAAATTCTTTAAATTCTTAAATCTAATTTATGTAAACTTAATTCCTAATGTTTATAACTAAATTCAAAGCTATCTAAAAAGATTTGCACAAAAACTTTTGACTTTAGGAGGTCAAACATGCTTATGCCAAACACCCCTTTACCACTTGACAGAATTTTAGAAAAGCTTTAAATTTCAAAACTAATTAACAAGGCTATGAAACCAGATAACTAGGGGCTTTTAACAACTAATTTAAGCAAAATTATACTACTGAATTAAGCTACAATGCAAGATCTAAGAATCCATTCTAATATTTTTGACTTTTTATAAGTTTTATGACAAATTTATGAAAAACAAAGATCTAATCTATCAAAATCAAAAACAGATGAACATCTAAGGTTATTAAGCTAAATTAAACTAAAATAAGTTCTAATAAGCAAAGAGAATAAGCAAATAAGCAATAATAAGCATTAAAGCTATAACTAGGCAGTTTACACTGAAATTAGAGAAGAAGGAAAAGAGAAGCTTACTTGATCCTTTAGCTAAACAAAAGGACTCAATTAAGAGCAGCTACAAGCTCCCTAGCTTATTAATAAGCTAGGGTATAAGTCCTTGGGATCTCTTCCAAGTTAAGATCCCCTTCCAAAAGCTTAATTCCAATGCATTCCATAGTAAATGTAATTTAGACTGGTTTAAGGTTTAGAAAGGCTTAATTCTGAATTGATTAAGCTCTATTTCAGCTTATAGACTGAAAGAGCTTATTGAGAGAATTTAGCTTAGTTAAGAGAGCTTATGAAAAAGAAATTGGGAGAGATTAAGAAAAACTGAATTTCATTAAAAGAAAACTTGCTTACAATACTTTTAAAGGAAAATTACAAGATTAAAACATCATTAAGCTAAGAATTTAAAATTTAAGCTACAACTAAATTAAAAGCTACTTGTAAAAAAAACTAGATATCTCGTGTGTGAGAGGTGAGGCCTATTTATAGGTGAACAAAGAAGATTCTAGCCCTCTTGCCTTGCTCTTCAATCCTTCAATCTCTGCCATTCATTTCCCAATCATTGGAGGAGCTATTGTAAGCCGTTGGATCATTGTGTGGACACCTGAAGATTGCCAGCGTGTCATTCCCTTTTGGATGACATTGTGTTTCTTTTGTGAGTGTTTTAGCACAAAAACCCACATTCCATTGTGCTTTCACCATTATTGACGTGGCATGAGCTTGAGAGTTAATGAATGACTATTGATTTGACCTCTTTGACCCTGCCATTGTACTTGCGAGCTCTTGAATTGACTTCCTTGCCCATCAATTTTCATTTGCCCTTTGTTTTACCATGGGGGTGAAAGGGGGGAACGACGGGTGAATAGTAAATGGGTTTCGCGCCCAATTTTCGACAGTTAAAACTGTTATAGTTTGAAGAATTTACAATTCTAGCCCCTCTCTTCCTTTTCTTCTTTTCTAGTTATAAATAACTTTAGAAAATTGCAAGTTTGGCCCTTGTGGTTTATATTAAAGGAAAGTGGGCTTTGTTTTGGGCTTTTAGGATCCGGGTATGGGGTTATTGGGCCCATTAAGGTTTTTAAGGCCCAATAAGGGAGGAGGGGACATTTTTGGACTTTTGTGAGAGTTGAGGGACCAAAGTGAAACATTTTGAGGATTTGTCCTTTTGTGTTTGACTTAGTTTGACCATCTTTGACTGACTTTGACTTTTCTTGGCTTCGGCTTTGATTCTTTGGCTTCTTTTGGTACTCTTCTGATTCCCGTGTCCGTGCTTGCTCATTTTTTGACTGTTTTCTTGTGATTTTTGATATATCCGTACCTGCATACACAAAACACAAATACAAGCATATTTTTGCTATTTTTGGTCTGTTTTGGGTTTATTTGGGCTATTTTAGGTACAAACGGATATGTGTATTCTACACTTATCAGTAACCTCTTCAGCCCATGAGTTCTTGACCTATATTTCCTTTCAAGCTTCTTGACCCTCCTTTTCAAACTATCCATCTCATTAGCTTGAGTGGTCTTTGTCTTCTCCAAATCAAGAACTCTTTGTTGTAACTTGGTACATAGTTCCATCAATTCCTTTAGTTTAAGACTATCCTCATCACTTTGAAGTGTGTTACCTCTTGCGAGCAGTGAATCATTGGAATGTTTAGATACATTCTCAAACCTAGTTTGAGCAATTGTATCCCCCATGGTTTCTTGGCACCTGGGACCACCACCTGAAGTAGTTCCTTGGGAACCAGCTTCATTAGGTGTTTCCTTGGATCGGGTCTTAGTTATGTTACCACTATCCTGCTCTGCTTCTAAGCTAGAAGCAGTAGTGGTAGCCCTCACCAAACTGTCACCTAACTTCTTATGGACAGCCTTATCTACAACAATGTTTGTAGGACCACTAGGCTGAGGTACCTGAGTGTCCTTTCTTTTAGGCTTCCTAGGTTTTTAAGTCTTTTGAGGTTGAGTGGATGATTCAATAATGGTAGGTGTGTGATGGGGATCAGTGGGCATTGCTGAACCTTTACCCAATTCTGCTTGGTTTTGTACCACCATTGTTGGAAACAAAGGTGTTACTCTACCAGAAAAACCTTTGCCTACCCTCTTCATATTTCCAAATATCTTTTTAGTGTGAGAGGGTGCATCATAAATTCTCTTGTGACTTGGCACTTTATCAAGTTGTTGATTCAAAAACACTTGTACAAACCTTGGATACATCAAAAAATTTCCAGACACATTATCCAAGTTCTTAACCATACTTTCAAAAATGTATTTTGAAAAGTTAAACTTCTGGTTTGTAGCTAAACAGATAATTGCAGATGCCATAGTGCTACTAAACTTATTCCATGCAGTAGTCTTTGCACTTAGACATTGTAAAATAGTATGAATCATAAATTTCCATTGTGGAGAGAAGAATGGCTTATAAAAAGTGAGCTTCTGTGAAATTTTCTCATACCTCATCAATGCAAGTTGTTCAAAGATGGTACAATTTGGTAAACAATCAATACCTTCTGCATCTTCTAGTTAAAGATCTCTTCTCACAGTTTATTCATTTATGATTATCTTCTTTCCATCCACTAGGGCATGTAACTGTACTTCACCATTGACAGTTTTGACCTTGACAGTAGCCTAGAATTGTTCAATACACGAAATATATATAGTAGGATTAACGGTTAGTACATATCTTATAGGTTGTGCATTCAGAAAATCCACAATTTGTTCAAACCCTTCACTTTCTTTGGGTTTAGACAAAAATGCGACCAAATTATGAGTATCTGCAAACTTTAGATTCGCCATTTGTGTTGGGATTTGATGATGGATGATAAAATTAAGTTAAGGTTTGTGATTAGAGAGTATTTGAAAGAGTGAAATCGATTAAATGATTTATTGAAACCCTTAATCGAAGTATTTATGAAAATACCCTCAACAGCATTAACGTTCATCTGGCAGTAGTAAGTTATGCCTAGCAGCATTAACTTTCAACCAGTAGTAGTAAGTAACCCAGTAGTAGTAACTCAGCAGTAGTAAGTGTATGCCTAGCAGCATTAACTTAGAACCAGCAGTAGTAAGTTATGCCTAGCAGCATTAACTTTGAGTCACCAATATTAACTCCAATTCCATTCCAAACAGCTTTTTCATCATCAATCTAACACTTTTCTTTGCTTTTTCTGCAAAATGTTAGTCCAAAAACCAAGAGAACACAAGCCATAGCAATTTTCCCAATTATCACAGTATTAATTATACCTAACAGTATTAAGTATAACTAACAGTAGAAACTCAGCAGTATTAAGTATAACTAGCAGTACTAATTATACTTAACAGCAGAAACTTTTAATGACATGAATAATAGTACTAATTCATACAAAACTCTACTAATTCATCATTTCAATACTAACAATCAAATATTGAAATCTACTTACAACAAAAGCTTTTGTAAGCAAATCTACAACATTCTTGTCAGTATGGATTTTGACCATTTGAATCAATTTCTTTTCATTGCAATCTCTAATAAAATGATGTCTAATCTCTATATGCTTTGTTGTTGAATGAAAAACAGGATTTTTAATTATGCAAATAGTACTGTTATTATCAATAAAGATCTTGGTATGCATAAAATTGTACCCATAATCAAGTAGTTGATTATGAATCCAAAGCACTTGTCCACAGTAACTTGAAGCAGCCACATATTCAGCTTCTGTTGTGGAATTTGCAACCACTGTCTGTTTCTTGCACTGCCATGATATTAATCTACATCCAAGAAACTGACAACCTCCTATTGTAGACTTCCTATCCAAGCTTGCTCCAACATAATCACTATCAGTGTATGCTACCAAATCAAAAAGAGAATCTTTTGGATACCAAAGGCCCAATTTTGGTTGACCTTTTAAGTACCTAAAAATCCTTTTCACAACAAGAAGATGTGAAACCTTTAGATTGACTTGGTATCTAGCACAGGCACACACTGCAAACATAATGTCAGGTCTTGAAGATGTAAGATACATCAATGAACCAATCATTGACCTATACATATGAACATCCACTTCTTCACCATTTTCATCCTTAAGCAGAGGCTTTTGAGTTTCGATTGGTGTGCTTGCAGTCTTGACTTCTGTAAACCCAAATTTCTTTAAAATTTCATCAACATATTTATCTTGACTAATAAATATTCCATCCTTCTTCTGTTGCACTTGTAATCCTAAGAAGAATGTAATTTCTCCCATAGAACTCATCTAAAATTTCTCATGCATCAACTTCTGAAATGCATTGCATAGCTCCTTCTTTGTTGAACCAAAGATGATATCATCCACATAAACTTGGACCAACAAAATATCACCTTTGTGCCTTTTGATGAATAAGGTCTTGTCAATTTTCCCTCTTTGAAACCCATTGTCCAACAGATATGTTGACAAGGTTGCATACCAATCTC